>NMRA01000281.1:267210-357680 GCA_002633005.1 Phoronis australis
TTCCCTATGCTTATGAAGTACTGTAGGGTGGAATTTTTGGTGGAGACAGCTAATGTTTAGATAAAATTGGAGCAGAATATCACAACAACTGTTGAGCACAAGTGACTTACTTCCTTCAGCGTGTGTGCGTGGATCAGCCTGTAGATGAACAATTCTGGATGTGTTGAAGGAACTTGCACGACGGATGATTCCATGAACCTAAAAAGGGAGTATTAACATAAAATATCAAATTTTCAAACAATTATGCTATTGAAGGTCATAGTCAAAAGGGTGCTGCATTTTGAGAACCAGTTTCTTGCTTTCTATTTGACTGACCATCACACCAGACAGTAAATCTTACAAAACCAGTCCCCAACGTTTCCCTGCCTCCATAGTTATATCTGCACTTACATCTTCATGATCTCATGCCTCAAAAATTCTTCAGAATAACAGAGGGCTGACTAAACCTTCCAAAATTTGACCTATTCAATTCGATTTCAGGTTATTTCTCAATTCAATGTTTGAAACGATGATATCAGGAAACTTATTTATCGTAACAATTTTTTAGCCTTAACTGACAAATTTATTGAATTCACATTTACACATCAGCACGTGAAAGGAAGACAAGTGTAGTGTTAACTTTGAGGGTAACTAGGGAAACAAAACAAAGCATTATTTATTGTCATGTAAGACCCTCGGAAAATTTAAAATTTGTCAAATTTTGGAACACCGAATCTCAAAAATCCCGAAAAATCGTTCTTCATGAATTGCTATCCAAAACAGTGCTGAGAATTGTTTTTGAAAGGCACCACTAAGTATGATATGATATCAAACATGAGCAATGCAGAGCGTTGATATGCACCCACCATGTACATCACATATAACCTAGATACAAGGAATGACAACTATTTTAATTTAAACATTCCCAACCATGGCCTCAAGAGGGTGTATTGCAAGTAAGGCAATGCTCTCCTCAACAGGAACACACTTGCTAAGATCGCATAAAAAAATAAAACTGCCACATGGGGCACAGCAGTCAGCTACATCCAAGTCGTCGCCCTCTGTTGTCATGTTCTAAAAAATACACTACGCTATCCAAATTTCACAGGAGCTTAGGACAAGCTGTGGATGCGAAAAAGCAAAACTTACAAAAATCATTTGTCAGCCATGCTATTTCCAGCAGGAACACATCACATATTTGCATACTGATTTTTAATAGTTGTTTGGCCTAAAAGGGAGACGGACGCCAGAAACAGACCTGGATATAATAAAAACGGCCACTAGGAGATGTACACTACGCCAAATCCATCTGAAAACTGGTAGCTGTCATCGCCTCTTTAACGGAAACCTATTTGCCCAATTAGACAAAAATAAGTCAAGGAACTCCGAAGATACTGAAGGAAAATGGCAAAAATAAACTTGACACTCGGAGGCACACCGCAAGTCGGACCCGTCCGAAAACTCGCTGATGCTGTCCAATCCCTGAAAGGGAAACGTCTTCAAAATTTCATGACACTGGAAGGACAGGGATGATGGCGTAATGCACCCACATATAAAATATGTACAAAAATGTGACTTTGTGATTTTTATGAAAAAACTCATAAGTTGCATAAAACAAAAACAAAGTGATAATTTTAGAATCTGTAACAGGCTTTTTGAGATTTCATTTTAAACGTTTATCTCTTGTGTAATTTGGTCATGTTATTGATAACATTGCTATGCTAGTGTTGTAAAAACTTTCTCTTTTTTGTTAAATTTCACACATGAATCCAACAACAGCAGGTTTTTACTTTCAAAAAAGTTTTACTGAATTAAAAAAATATAAATGTAGATAAAAGACCTTTGGCTTTAAACCCGGACTAGTCAATTAAGTCTCGAAACACCTGTTGAGAATACAATGATAAACAAGGACATAAAAAGACATAAAAATGTCTGTACGTGGAGTACTTGTCTAGGTGAACACTCAACGTAGTTCAGTTGAGAAACACAAGATGCTGACTAGGCATTAAGGTGATGTAGGAACTTTTCCACAAGTCTGTGTAATGAGTCAAGTATCTTAAAAACTAAAGATAGTGAAACAGCAGCATACGTGCCATGCCTAACTTTCACATTCAAGACAATTTAACAAATATCTCAAAAACGCAACAGTTTTCTAAAGTACGAATTCATTTTTTGTTTTTTGCAATTTTTGATTTTGTTCATGACAGTCATAAAAGTCCTGGTTTGATAACCCCTTATACAAAAATGGAACATTTTAAAAACAATTCCAAAACGTATTTTGACAACAGTGCACAAAGCATAATACCTGAATTTTTCACATGAATCCGAATTTAACCAAATTTGGACACTTTTCTAGGGTCCTACGTATGCTCGAGAGGACTTCAACAGTGTGGATGTCGACTAGGATGAGCATGGTAACAGTCTGAACTCTTCCTAAGGAACTGTTACATAGAAAAGTACATATATCTTTTAACATAGAGTACTAACAAATATTAATCATGGGCATTAGTGAAGGAAATAAAGGTGACTGGGCGGTCAGTTTGGCCAAGCACATCCTCATTACAACTGCAAAAAATGTAAAATGCCTAAATAGGTGTTGAGTATTTTTTCAGCAGCGCATAAGATATAGCAAAAGTTCAATTCGGGGAAAAGAATAATTGCTAAAATCACCATTTTTTCTTAGAATTTTTCCACTGCTGTTAAAGCATTTTACAAGATGCTTTCTGGCGACATCTGTACACCGTGCTCAGTGAAAATAAAGTAAAAATTTCATATGAGTTCAAGAAATTTCACAAAATTAAAACTCGCTAAAGTAAGCCAAACTACATAATTGTGCCATAAACCTAAATAAATTTGCTATGATCTAGCAAAAGATTGTCAAAAATGGAAAGACCAGAAACCAAACTGAATAAAAAAGAAGTGTGACACTTACAGTATATCCTTTTTCTAGAAGAAATTCTGCTAGATAGGACCCATCCTGAAAATAGACATCGAAAATTATTAGTGCATACATCACTTAAAAATATATAGTCCTTCTGTCAGCACAGAAGAAAAAAATACTGAAATTTAAAATCGTCTGGTTATATTCATCAAACATGACAAAAGGTGTTTTTGTCAAGTAAAACTAAAAGTGCACTGTGTCCATGTTGTGAGTGAAATAGTTACAGAGCCTTCGATACCTCAGTTTTGAGGCCAAATAACTGCCTCACTCCCAGACAGTAGACACCCTAAACCATTTAACACCAGAGCAAACTTTCTTCACAGACTCTTTGAACCCCAGACTGAGAGAGATTTGTTGTTGTCTGAAGCAATTTCTATTGGCAAAGACATTGTTCGCCTAAGCACTTAATGGGTTATACTTATGATAATATCATGTCATTGGTTTAGCCAGAACAAGAAGTAAATTGACAACATGCTGCAAGCATACATGGACCATTCATGGGAAGGCATCCATCTACTGTAGCCATAGCCGGCAGTTACCATCCCATCGTCCTCTGACTGGTGTTTCTCACATGACAACCGAGGTTAGCATCAGTGAACACATGATCAACATACTTAGCCACGATCAACACCCACATGATTTTTTTTTTAATTAACAAGTACTTAACAGTCTTACCTAGTTAATTGAATTCCCTTTATGTATCACTCAAACAGCTTGTACTGCCTGCCATCCACCCTGTTTACAGTTTAACTTTTCATGCACAAAATCTTGCTTTTTTTAAATGCGGGTAACAAGTTGAAGTGGCAGAGGAAGTAGCCAGCCAGCTAGCTGTATGAAGACTGTTGTTGAAGTATATTACTACACAGCTACTACAAGGCTTCAGAGTAAGCAGATGCCTGGGAAGTTTCCATTTTTGAAAAATTTGCAAATTTGAAGTTTGCACATTAAATAGTACTGAACATTCATCAATTTATTTTAATTGAATAACTACTTGTCAGCAAATTGCTATGACTTCAAGAGACATGCTTTCAGAAGCATCGAGTTTTAAGGGGTCGATAAGGAGTAGGCAACACATAGCCCCTCGGTTGGCCGGTTAGAGGATACAATACTTGTCATCACTTTCTGTATGAATTTCGTCCCGTACATTTTAAACAGGTGGTACGCCAAATCCAGCCACCGATTAGGTGTTTTCACCTCGTCAAAAATACATTCCAGACTTAAAACTACTTCTTAAAAAAGCGCTTACTTTCTTCAGTGATCCTTACTACTTCTACACATATCTTCCACGAAGCTTAGTTACGAGAATTAGGTGACTTTAGCGAAGAATTCGAACTCCACTTTTTTGGTCACCGTTAACCACAAAGTACTTCAACTGAGTCACGTGAGTTAGGCAAAGGCTAGCGCGAGACTGAGCGAAGCACGTGACGCTGGCACGTTAAACTTGCAAAATAGCATGGGAAGGTACCAGGTGAAATTTGTAAGATTTGTGTCCCTTGGACTTTTTATTCATCAACATGCGTGATTTTACGTAACTTCCTCAAAATGGCACCTGGTAAGAGAAACTCAACAAACCGCAACAGATTTTCATCGATTTGTTCAAATTATCTTGACTGAATCACCTCCAGACTTATGGTGGGTGTTAATTACAAAACCATGTCATTGTACATGTATGCATGTTTCATTTACTTTTATTTCCTGTATTTTGAAATTCGTAACTTTTTGTGGGAATGTACTATCGCCCCTGCATGACTGCGGCATCCAGGACGACGTAATTGCCTAGATAATCATAATGAGTAGCCTACGCCAGCTATGGTACAAATTTTTTGTGAGCAAAGCCTTGAGTTATCGCTTATAAAATATTAGTCCCTTGACTAATTTTCTCTTAGGTGACACCCCTCAAATTCCCAGGGAAATATGTTTTATAACATGTATTGAATATGCTTTTCCAGAAGTGACAGAATTTACATGGATAAGTCCGATAGGCGCAAACTACGGTAAAATGGGTAGGTCTTACAGTTGCTATAAGCGACAAAAGAGAACCATTACAACCACGCTTTACCAACGAACATGCGCCTTTTTTATTTTTTTATGCGGTTATGGCGCAAGGGGCAGTCCAGGGATATCCCTGCAAGATAACGTCCCTGCTGGCTTCCAAATGCAGTCCGTCGATGTAACACTAACGTCAACTTCACCTACTTGTCAGATTTGTTCAGTCGCCATGGCATGACGTGGCAACGCCAGTGACGCTTGAGCATTCCTTCCTCAACGGTGATAAATTTTTTAGTCAAGTTAAACAAACGTGCGCTATCCTACAGAATATCCACGATAAAGTTCATCATACCTGTCCTGTTATTCCTGTGATTAAAGCAACTTTCCCAATGCCGTTTGTCGACGAAGCGTCACCGGTCGCCATTTTAGAATAAACTGTGTCAAGCAGGATGACGTCAAAGGTCAGAGGACACAAGAAAGTGTTCGGATCGGATGGAACTTGTCTAGGCAAACTCATTCAGTCGATTGGCTTGTGGTTATGACGTAGCAACACAGTAACCAATAAAAATCATGTTCTCGCTTGGAGTTGTAGAAGTTGTAGTAACCACCAGGCCTTGCACGGGCATGTCGGGGAAATTCCTTCATATAAAGCTGAGGGCAATAGGGAACGAGGCCTATTGCTTTTGCTTACGGGAACGTGATTATGACAGACCAAGTTCTCATATTTCTGCAAAGCTTGGATTTGGAAAAACATCATGAAATTTTTAAAATAAAAGGTTACGATTCTCCCTCCGATTTACTTTACCTGACATCGGAAGACTTGGAAATCATGTGCATCGTGGACGACGAGGAAAAGTCAACGATATTAACAGAAGGTAAGACAGAATGTTCTTGTTCCCGTTTGACTTCCAAGATCCCTTAGTTAAATTCAAAGAAATGTGAACTGAAAAGACCAACCCTCAGTGGCGTACTCCCTTTGAATACTGAGAGCTGCATGAGAAAGGGTCCACCGACCTGACTGATTAGTGATTTCCCCGGCCGAAGAAGCCTTAGTTGTAAACATTTTCTTTGATAGAGTTGTTCACTTGTTTATTTGTGTCCTTACGTATACTGTTCAGGTAAGTATCTGGGGTGGGACGATAACGATACACGTACTGGAAAACTGTTCAATATGATAAGATTACTACTATAATGAACGATCCTGAGCTGGTTCTTGGTTCACTATGGGTAGGCCTGTCTGTGAATAACATTCCGGCTTCAAAAGATAGAAATGATAAAATCTCCATGGCAATTAATGATGGGTCACCATAAAGGTCGCGTCCGCATCGCTGTTCGATTACTATTCAATTAATCGTCTTTCGCACCTTTAGTGAGTACAGCGTACTGGACGCCCCTTCCCGTTCTCACCCTGCCATGGCTGTCGTGGTCCGGCAGCCAGCAGCAACAGTGATAATCACAACAGATGAAGTTTAAGGAACCTGGCATATCACTTCTGACTAGAATTAATACTAAATACTTTATGTTTATAGTTCTATTATTTACAGACTTTACTTTATAACTCATACCTTACAGTAAGTGAGTTACAGTAAGCTTCTATGTATCTAAACGGAGCTTTTATTAAATATAAATTATATCAGAGCAATATGGTTTGCAGACAACCAAAGCTTTTCAATATTAAAACATTTTAATGATGTTTTTGTGCGTGCTGAAGTTACATTTTCACAGGTATACGTATAAAAACCTACTGTACATTTACGCATCTTCGTTGCATTGCAGCCAGAAACTTCAGTTTACCGGACGAAGCTCGCCTGGAAGATTGGCTGAGGGAAATTCGATTGGACTATTACTTGGAGAACTTCGTGTCGTGCGGCCACATTTCACTTGAAGACATTCAAAATCTAACTATTGACGAGAAATTATTCGACGAGTTAGAAATTTTGCTTCCAGGCCACAGAAAACGACTAAGTCGAGCAGGTAAGCCTATTCCTTTACTTTCCCTCATTGAATTACAGAATTTACCAGAATACAAGAAGAGCACAGGTGCGAATCCAGAGAGCAGATCGGCTACCCCTGTATCCTTTAATTGATAATAATAGTAATGGAAGAATATCAGGGGCGGATTCAAATTTTGAAGGGGGGTCGGATTTTTTGAAAATGGGTCCAAGTCAACAATTTGAAAATTGTAGATTTCACATCTCTAAAATCAAGGGAAAAAAGAGGGTCCAGTCCCCCTTGACCCTCTGGGTCCGCCTATGCGTATGTATGCTATTGTCAGACAGCCGTCTGAACAACGTCCTTAATCCAATCCTTGTAGCATGCTGAAGCGGCATAATCGATGAGACCATTGTTTTACTTTTACTTTTAGATCTGCCCAGCTCTGTACCTCAGCTGAGTGAGTTACTCTCTACCACTCGGACATTGCTAAACCTATTTGATGTAAATTTCAGAATGTGGTAGTAGAAACTGATGGTTATGAAGCATCGTTTTACCTTACAGTGGCTCAACTTAGGAAAAAGCACCGAGGTTCCGAATCTCCGGTTGCCACCGGTTACTGGGCCAAGCCGAGTCCTCTTGACAGTGCGACGCATGACTTCCTGTGTATAAAGGCGACAGTACAATCAACTAGAGATCAAAGCCAGCAAAACACGACAGGTAGACTCAGACATTGATGTATTCGAACTAATAGCTGTGCCCTAATTAGTTATCAAATAACGTCGTTGTTGTCATTTGAAGTGTGATTACAGGTAAACCATTGGAACTGCAAGATATTCAGTGTCTTTAAATTTCCTTTTTCAACTCATTGCCTGGTGCTGGTCTTGACATTTAATTGCCGTTACAATTCCTTGACGTTTTTCAGCTCCATTAACATTGCGCGATAAAAATCCGCTCTCGAAAACCAAGTCGCATGTTTGCCATTCTGATTCACACAGAGCGCGTGGCCCCTACATTCACATCAAGGTGTAACCATACAGTAGGCCCGGATGTAGGGTCTGGTCCACGGGCATCGCGAATTTGAACTCGCGGTGTCGTACTGAAGTGTGAGCACATTTGTGAGACACCTTGCATAGTATACGAATAGACACTGGTCGTGCAGGTCGGGATGATGGCGTTTACTAATGATAGTGCTTTGCTATTTTCCTATATCAACTGACGCCATTTCATGGGCGGCGCAGCGCTGAAATAAGTAGAGGGCTATAGCCTCTTAGCCCCTTATGGTGCGCGCCGCCCATGCCAATGGACGGCACAGCATTGAAATAAGTGAGGGCTATAGCCCCCCCCCNCCCCCCAACCCCTTATTGGTATGCCGCCCATGCATTTTAAAAACGGTTTATGTGTATTGGACTGAGGAGTCCATGAAACTGAAATTCTGTTTTCGCCATATTGAAGTTATAATCCTTTTATTCAGAATTTATGGTCGATTCTGGAAGTGACGTAGTTACTATCAGAGAGGACATCTTGAGCGAGTTGAATCTTGAACCGCTAATAAAAGTTCAAAGTCAGGGCGTACATACGTCAATGGAAAAGCAATTGTACAAGGCACGACTTCAGGTTGGCAGCGAAAGTTTAGACGTAGAGGTGAGTAATTGGAAACATATGCCTGAATTGTCGTCGATTTATGCACAATGACAAATATCGGTCTCGCCGTAGGGATGATATCGTCTCCACCACACCATCATGATATCTCGAATACTATACAACCCCACATATATCCACTGCAATTTTGTGAGTTATCTTAGCTATTAAAATTCGTCTTAAGTCCGTTCCAAAAAAGTGATTTTTTACTTATGTCATGTCTGAAGTTTAACTAAGTTACCGTATGTGTAAGTTTAAAAGTGTGGAAGTTGAGACAAAGCTTAGATTTATAAGTAAAAAATTAACTTAAGTCAGTTTCTTGGAACTTGTCCCTGAAATTAGTCTTGTTGATTAAGACTTGTGGTCAGACAGAGTGAGTCAGTTTTTTTTTAATGTTTGCTTGCAATGTATCACGATGTGAAATTTTGTCAAATAAAACGATGAGATCGATTGTCGTTCATAAAGAATGAGAGCCGACACCGTGCGATCACATCCACCAGCCAGGCAGCCTCCAAAGCACAATCTGACCGCTAAAATGTCAATTTCACAGCTAAAATGTACAGATTTTAATAAAAAACTTTGTTTTCTATTTTCAGGTGATTGGTGGAAACTACGCATCAGTTGGGAACCGCGTCATTCGTCATTTTCGTCATTATATTGATCATACAAAACACTACTGGTTAAAAATGGACGATCTATCAGTGAAACCATCCTCCAGTACTGGAGAGCGATCGTCTGCGTCATTTAAGCTAATGACGTTTCGTTAATTGACTGCCTGTATAATCTGCAAAGCTCTAAGATTTCGTGGGCAATTGCAAGCACAAGCCAAAAGTGTCCAGGTAAATGACCTGGAATTCCCGGTCACGAAGCCGAATTCGTCATCATAGTAGTTTTCCCTCATGACCGAGAATGGGGGTTAACATGAAAGTTAGAATGGTGGCTAAGTCATTTTGTAACTATAATTTTACCGCTTTTACAGTCTTTACCACTCAACCTTCTTGACGGGGAAATGGTATTTGATCTGATTACTTTTGCATTTGCCCGTGTGTCACCGGGTTACCAACTGACTACCATTCAGTCACTGAGCCAGGCTAGCTTTACAATCATTAGTGACCATCCGAAGTTAGGCATGAGGCGGGATGGTTAATTGTAATTTAGCTTTGATAATTTTATCTCGTTCTGCATTCAGTACACGTTCATCTTTGTTTTCTTATGAAAAGCTTAAATGAGCGCTTGAACCTGTCATGAGAAAAATCGTCACAAGCGTAGTTTGTTGTGATAATGTACATCACTTTAGGCCAACAAGCAATCCTTTAATTTAATCGCACCAATGTTTATTGTAATTTATGCTTTAATGGGACATTATCGGTCCTGCCGCCGAAAAACGCACTTTTGTAATTATTGTTGAGTGGGAATGACTTTTTGCACTTATTAACTGTGACCTGGGCTCACATACAACAAAAATCCGATTCGTTGTTGTGATTTTATTGCTAATCCTTAATTCTCACCATTGACTGCCAGACAATCGTTGAAATCAAGACTGGTGACTTCACGAATACGCCTAAAATACTCTGCCTTTTTGAATTAAACTCCGCCAGCAGAGCGTTAGTCTGTCAGCGTGAGTTGCAGGTTCAAATCTGCACTTCTCAGAAAATAACACTTCTGGCCGATGATGTCCCTTAACTGGTGTAACGTCAGATTATGATTCTAGTTATTTTTCCTTTTTAATTTATATAACACCTGCATTTAATTTCTTTTGGTATCTGTGTTTTTTTATTTTTATTTTTATCAAATAGACTATTTTATTTATGCGTGGTGACTTTTTCTCTGTCACTTTAAGATAGCAAAGGCACGCATGATCACCACTTGGCGACAACGATCAAAGATTTGTTGCTCCTCGCACCCCGACACTACCCTCAAGCACTTGATCGGTCCTTACTGCCTCGCATTACCCTACCACTATACGTAAACTCAAACCAATGCACACTTGCATTTTTTATTTTTACTACAATGCATTATTACGATGACAGGAGGATTGCAAATAACTATCTGCACATGTACAGTATATCGCAGTGCACTCCAAACGTTTAGCTTTGTACAAGGGTAGTAAGCTGTTTCTTCTGTCAAAAACAAATATCGATTTAGTCAACTTACTGTTGTAGTTTCATCATAAATAGGTGGATCCAGGGGGATCAAGGGGTCCGGACTCCCCTTCCTTTTCCCTCGATTTTAGTGATATCAAATCTAGAATTTTTAAATTGTTGACTCGGAGCCCCCTTTTTAAAAAATCCTTGATCCGACCCCCTTTTAAAAATTCCTGAATCTGCCCCTGTCATACCAAAGACAAAATCATGAAATAATCGCAGAGGATATTTTGACCACTGCATTCGTTGTGAACTTGTGAGCACATCGTCCCTCATTACTGAACCAAAAGGTGGCGGGATTTCTCATTTTTATTGAAAAAGGTCGCGATGATAACCGGGCTGTTTGATACATCAAACTGTTGCAGTTTTGCTTTGGAGATGAAATATGAATCTGAAAGTGAATCTAATCTGTTGACCGACCGCAATTGTAATCAGCTCGACTGGCCGGTCATTTTTTACGGAAAGCCTACCAAACTTAACTAACGGTATCGTTGATATTATAAACTCTTTTAACCGGCCATATTGGTCCTCATTTCGTGTCGACGTGGCTGGTAGATTTTTTAGTTTATACTCCCCTTGTTTACGGCCGAGCGTAGTCCCGCATGCGCGCACCCAGCCTAAATAGGGGGTCTCGAATTTTTGAGGATGTGGACCTTTTACCAAAAAAAATAAATAAAAACGGGATACGTTCAGAGCTATGAGTTGGGAACTGTGCATTCGCCGAATTCCTGCCTTTTAGTGGACTTTTGTCTCGTTTTCAACTTTTTCGGACTTTTTGTTTCTCTAAGGCGGACCTTTTTGCCNTAATGTACATCACTTTAGGCCAACAAGCAATCCTTTAATTTCATCGCACCAATGTTTATTGTAATTTACGCTTTAATGGGACATTATCGGTCCTGCCGCCGAAAAACGCACTTTTGTAATTATTGTTTAGTGGGAATGACTTTTTGCACTTATTAACTGTGACCTGGGCTCACATACAACAAAAATCCGATTCGTTGTTGTGATTTTATTGCTAATCATTAATTCTCACCATTGACTGCCAGACAATCGTTGAAATCAAGACTGGTGACTTCACGAATACGCTTAAAATACTCTGCCTTTTTGAATTAAGCTCCGCCAGCAGAGCGTTAGTCTGTCAGCGTGAGTTGCATGTTCAAATCTGCACTTCTGAGAAAATAACACTTCTGGCCGATGATGTCCCTTAACTGGTGTAACGTCAGATTATGATTTTAGTTGTTTTTCCTTTTTATTTTATATAACACCTGCATTTAATTTCTTTTGATCATCTGTGTTTTTTATTTTTATTTTTATCAAATAGACTATTTTATTTATGCGTGGTGATTTTTTCTCTGTCACTTTAAGATAGCAAAGGCACGCATGATCATCACTTGGCGACAACGATCAAAGATTTGTTGCTCCTCGCACCCCGGCACTACCCTCAAGCACTTGATCGGTCCTTACTGCATCGCATTACCCTACCATTATACGTAAACTCAAACCAATGCACACTTGCATTTTTTATTTTTACTACAATGCATTATTACGATGACAGGAGGATTGCAAATAACTATCTGTACATGTACAGTATATCGCAGTGCACTCCAAACGTTTAGCTTTTTACAAGGGTAGTAAGCTGTGTCTTCTGTCAAAAACAAATATCGATTTAGTCAACTTACTGTTGTAGTTTCATCATAAATAGGTGGATCCAGGGTGATCAAGGGGTCCGGACTCCCCTTCCTTTTCCCTCAATTTTAGTGATATCAAATCTAGAATTTTTAAATTGTTGACTCGGAACCCCCTTTTTAAAAAATCCTTGATCAGACCCACTTTTAAAAATTCCTGAATCTGCCCCTGTCATACCAAAGACAAAATCATGAAATAATCGCAGAGGATATTTTGACCACTGCATTCGTTGTGAACTTGTGAGCACATCGTCCCTCATTACTGAACCAAAGGGTGGTGGGGTTTCTCATTTTTATTGAAAAAGGGCGCGATGATAACCGGGCTGTTTGATACATCAAACTGTTGCAGTTCTGCTTTGGAGATGAAATATGAATCTGAAAGTGAATCTAATCTGTTGACCGACCGCAATTGTAATCAACTCGACTGGCCGGTCATTTTTTACGGAAAGCCTACCAAACTTAACTAACGGTATCGTTGATATTATAAACTCTTTTAACCGGCCATATTGGTCCTCATTTCGTGTCGACGTGGCTGGTAGATTTTTTAGTTTATACTCCCCGTGTTTACGGCCGAGCGTAGTCCCGCATGCGCGCACCCAGCCTAAATAGGGGGTCTCGAATTTTTGAGGATGTGGACCTTTTACCAAAAAAATAAATAAAAACGGGATACGTTCAGAGCTATGAGTTGGGAACTGTGCATTCTCCGAATTCTTGCCTTTTAGTGGACTTTTGTCTCGTTTTCAACTTTTTCGGACTTTTTGTTTCAATAAGGCGGACCTTTTTGCCACTTCGCCAAATGGGGGGCTCCTTTGAGCCCCCCCCCCCGGATACGATCATGTTCCGGGCTTGTATGTGTCCGGATATTATGATATACGTCACCAGCTTAAATCGGGAATTCAAGGCAGTAACAAATAATCAGACGCTTCTGCACTATTCGCCAAGTTCTCCTAGAAAAAGGAATTCGTGGTTTACTGCTGATTTTGTGCGTGATTCGGTGCACTTTTGAGTGGAGCACCTTCATTAATTTGCTTTTCATTGCATAACTGTGACGCAGATACACCCGTGGTGGCCCTTTCCTCTAGCGTACACGCAGGGAACTAGCGAGCACTATGACCTGAAGGTTTCTGGGCCTCTACTATTTTTGACGGGTGCGCTCACCTGGGAAAATATAACGTTTCCACCGTTTCAGTAAGCACAATAAACATTCACTGTTTTAGATAGTTTAAACGATTGACAGTGGCCCAGCTGTAGGGGAGCATTCTGTGAAAGTTTCAAAATTTGATGGGAGCTCCTGCCAATTTGGCCAATAGATGGCTCTGCATGAAAATATCGCACTCATTCAATTACACGCCCGAATCCATAGCGTTACGCTTATATTTCACCAAATTAGAGTGGAAAATGGTGAAGAATACTGAAAGTTTTTTCTTATATCTTTTTCAAATGATTATTCATACAAAATAGGTACTTTTTCGTTATGCTCTATAGCTTAGTTGCCATCAAACAATGACTTTTGAGGAGGTGTAGCCTTTTCCAACACTGTTTAGTCAGAAGCCTTTGAGTAAGTTCAACGCTAGTAATTGTTTGTGAAATTCTGCCTGTTGCATCTTGGGAGTTCAGTGACTCACAGGTATTGGAAAGATGGAGTATCCCCAATGAACAATGTTCACAAGGTCACTGATGCACGAAGGTGTCGCAGAACAAGGCTATCTAAGATGCATCAAAAGTCTCCCTCACTGCTTCATGGATCCGTCCTTGTAAAGTTTTCAGTTGATGAGGATCCAAGATGATCAAAGGGAGTTGCGGCACAAGTATTTTTTATTCCTTCACAAACGTGGCTGAGCACCGATGGCTGGACCATCTGGTCTCTTCTGCTCCTGTGTCAACTCCATTCATGGTTTCGATTTTAATTGAAATTCAAATCTATCTGAAAACAGCATTGTGTTTTTATCCTGGTTTTCTAGAGTCTAGAGTTTAGAGGCAAATTGACCAAAAAGAGATCTGAGCTAAGCATGAGGGCAAGCTATGAGCTTTTAGCATTTATTACAAATTGCTGTGAAGTAATTTGCTTTGTTTCCACTCCAAGACAAAATTCATTTAAGAAGTAATTACTAAGAAAACGTTAATGTTAAAGTGAGACGCGTACGTAAGATTGGATATTGGAATTGACTTGGCACGTCAGAAATTTAAGGAGGCGGATTTTAATGGAACTGAGTGTTGAAACGAAATACTTAATTGCCATTGATTTAAACAGGCAAGGAAAGTAGCTGCCTAAGCGGATTTTGTTACCAGGAAAACCGATGGACGTGATTTGATGATCGGTCCTCAACCGAATACAACCACGGAGCAGTTCTCAGTTCGAGATCACCATTCTACGCCACGACCAGCCATCAACCTCTTGTTGTACGAAGCGCTATCTGAGGGTGAAGGAACTACCCGTACAAGTATTGCAAATGTGGCCTTTAACGACATATAACGTATCCAAAACGTGTCCATATACATGGGCGGTGAACCATAGGGGGCTTGGGGGAAGCCACCCACTTTTTTCAGTGCTCTGGCGCCCATGGTGTACCACAAGGGGTTGGGGGGCTATAGCCCCCCACTTTTTTTCAGTGCTGCGCCGCCCATGATATAAAATAGAAAATGATTTCCATCCTGAGAAAATCATTCAAGGTATTGGTACGAATATAGAGAGAATGAAGAAGGTAAGCCGCGTATTATTGACGCATGTCGCGTGCAGCTGGGGCATTTGTACTTGCTCCTGGATCGAACTGTCAACAGACGCCGTGACATGAATGATGCGCCGTGGTGCCATAGATCGCAAAAATCACATTGTATCATAAATTTGCTATCGTCAGGTGTCACTTTTGTCAGGGCTTGCCAACCCTTTCAAAACTGCTTCATATAGTTAGATATCTGTTGTCTTGTGTAACAAAGAACAACTGGGATAGCAATTTGAGAAAGTTAAACGCTCCATTTCTTATGTTCATGTTTAATTGTAGGAAGGAAATCCTTTTAATACTTAAGGCAACCAAACCCGTCAAAATCACGTCAGCAAAGTGTATCACGACGTACAGGGATGAGTGACGCATTCCAAGGAAACTGTCTAAGTCGGTCGCAACCTGGCCGAGCCGGGGAGGAGCTTGGTGGCGTGTGTAAGCAAAGTTACAGGCGTAACACCTTTAATATCATTTTAATTAAAATTATGCGTCGTGGTAAATCGATAGCTGACTCCATGCTATTTTTTCAAGATGTGATATGTTTACAGTGCTTGCATACCCACGCTGGCACCAGCCACTAGATGTCTCTCCATGTTTCATAGTATGCATGTTAAATAAAACACGGCCAAAATTAACTGGAATTTCAACAAAAATAAAATTTCGTTCCAGCTTGTTCGCCACTAATGGAAAGATTTTGGCATGAATCAATGTCTGTTTTTCCGTCCGTCCGTTCGTCCTTTGTTTGTCCGGCCCTAACGCAAGGCGCCTCCTTTGAGGATGATTTCTAACAGCTCATCGTTCGAGGCATGTGTAAAACTAACTTAATTTCTTATACTACTTATTTACTTACTTACTTACTTACTTACTCACTCTCTCACTCACTTACTCATTCACTCACTTAGTTACTTACTTGCTTTCTTGCTTACTTACTTTCTTACTTACTAAGTAACTCACTAGTACGCATGTTAACTTACTTGTTAACTTACCCACTACGACTGCACTGTTCATAAGAAAGTACCAATTGTATTTTACTTGATTTAATTCTGTGCTATTCCCATTTTACTTTGCAATGTAAATGTTACCGTGTATGATACACTTTCGCTTGATCTCATTCCACGTAACATCTGTACAAATTGGGAAAGTTACAAATTATTGTAATGAAGAGATCTCAAAATATTTTGATGGGCATCTTGGTTAAAACAAACAATTTACGTATTCGTGTACACGGTTTAAATTTCACCTTTGAAGTTAACATTCGATCCTGGAGTTTTAAGTGCAGTAACTTTAAACACTCCTCGTTAACTACGTACATCTGAATTTGCGTACGAAAGCACTATTGCACGCAATGATCTTGCGGGCTGCACGTGGACCTTGAAAATTCCAGGTAAATCAAAATTTTTGTGATTTTGTCACCAGCTCTGAAAGGGCCAGAAAGAGAAAATATCTACAAGCAGTTTTTGAACGCCAGAGTAGCGTATAACTCGTAAAATGCCCGTCTCCGTAGCAACATCTTTAGGACCTAACGCGATATATCCCTTTGTGTCAAATAAAAATTACAATTTTTTTAGAAAGACGTCAAATTAAATCAAACCAACCACTTGGATGACCTATGTATTAGAACACTGGTGTTACAGCGATGACGCAATTCTGTGTCGTTGTCATGGTTTCAAAACGTAGAAGAGCATGCCAATTCTGCTAACTAAACGCATTATTTGGTGCAAAAAATACACATGAAAAGTATATCTGATATTCGACTTAAAATAACTCTCGTGCCGAGCTCTGGTTACAGAAGAATACGGTTGCTTCATATTTAATAAAAGTAGTGTTATTGAAAGTATTAGTAATATAATAAATCATCATCAACAATATCTATACCAATAATAATCATAACGAGAATGAAAATTACAATAATGCTCGTGATGTTGATAATGATAATGGCCGTGATTTTGATTCTATGGCAATAAATAGTAATAGAAATGTGAGTAATGGTAATACCTATCGTGATATTGATAACAAAGACTGCAATATTGGTCTTTGTACTAATCATCATGAAAATAATGGCGATAATAATGATGTCAATATTAGCAATAATCTTGGTAAATAATAAAATAACGATAACGGTAATTTTGATAATTGTAGTAGTGGTTTTAACGATAAACATAATAATTATATTTATAATAGTTATGGCAACAATGAAATTAGAAATACTTAGCGTTAGAAATTGTACAATGCATAGTGATCGAAACATAAAATAATAAACATACGGTGGAGAAAAATAAAGTATATCTGAACAAATCCAATTTTTGCGTTTGCCCCCTTGTCCCCTTCATTTCAGCCCCCACGAATTTTGCGTTTGCCACCCATGTTGAATACTTCAGGATGTCACTGTTTGTGCCTCAGATCGACTTCGTCTTTTTGGACTGGGTATTAAAAATGTCCCTTTGTTCGGCTGAACGTGAAAAGGGCACGTTGGCGAAGAACACGAAAATGCTTTAAACTACACAGCTGTGAAAAAATACCGGTCACTGCAAATTCATGCTCTGTTGAAAAATCTAAACACTGAAGAATATTTACGAGTTTCCGAAAACAAGAGATCGATCATGATAACGGAAGACATCTAGCGAGTGCGCGGCAAAGTTCATGAAAATACCACTAACATTCTCGTTTCCAGATGAAGTCGTGACGTATCCACGAGGTTGGTTAAAATATAAACAGTTTTCTTTTTATAGTTCTACCTAACTCGTGTTCCTGACGATAGATATTGAGGTACTTGAAATTTATTAGAACCGTCGTGGGCGGTATATTCCGCCTAAATCACGTTACTCGTTATTAATTGTTGCGTGAAAGTAAATAATCGTAAGTCATGCATATTGGACTAGTGTTAATCCCAAGTCGACGCCGTCTGCAGCAATTACAGAAATATTGATTTATTTATTCACCTACTCGATTATTTATTTATGTATTTATTTATTTGTACCATTGCGTCTTGCACGTGTAGTAAGATGCCGCAATTAGACAGAAATTACGTTTTCTGTGTATTAGTAAGAAGTGTTGCAGAATGTTAATAGACCTTGTTTATTCGCTTATTAGTGAGCGAAATTTTGAAGAAAATCATTCACGGAATTACCTTGAAATGCAGTGAGAGTGAAGCAAACGAAAAAATCTAGTGAAGATTTATTCTGGTAAAGTCTATTTCCCTTTTTAAAAATTGCTGATTTTCCGTACAAAACTGTAAATAAAACGGATGTACCTCAAATGGCAATATTGAAACCAAACTGAAACTAAACTAAGTATCGTCTCCAAACCTTTTAGCACAAAACGTCATAAACAAATTTAAAGCGCATATCAATTTAGCCAAACCTCGATATGAAACAATATTCGCTCTACAAGACTTCGAGGTTTTCACAATAAGATTAGCTTTTTAAAGTAAAAATTACTTAACGTAGAGTGTTTAAGTATGTCTTTTAATTTCTCTTGGTGTACGTTTAACGCTGAATCTCGATACCTTCCGGGACATAATTTACAAAATGCTTATATTTTAAATTAATGATATCTTTCGACTGATGAAACTCATTCTGTGTTTTGAATTTCTGAAAACAAGCGAAAGAGAATCTTTAACCTCCATAGCCAGATCACGTGACAACCAGCTGTCAAAGACAGTGGATTCGCTTTTTAAGGTTAAGTAATTTCGTTTGATTTGGTTTCTAATTCACAAAAAGCCTGCTTCGCAAAAATTACTTGTGCCCAAGAACGCGTGAACGTATTAAATAAAAACGAGGAACCTACAACTGTGAAAACAATATCTTGTTTTCGTACTTTGGTAAAACAATGAAATGTAACTGTAAGATGAGAGAAGGCTCTAAGAATATGGAACTCGAGACAACCCAATCTGGTCGGGGCGTCTGCGAAGCACCGCTGAAGGCGAAATCATTAGTGAAACGTTATTGATAATAATTTCTGCATCGCTAATCAAGTCCATAGGCCGGTTATTTTCTTGGCCTCTTGACAGCGTGGAGAACAAGAAAGATTTCTTAATTGAATGCATCCCGGTATTAATAATTCCAAGCAATACTTCGTATGCTTAGGTATGTTGCTAACTTTTCAACATTCTCGTTGCTCTTGTTTTATTTTCAGTTCACCGGAAAAGACGGAGTAGACAAATACTGACACGTCAATGTTCACATTAAGGAATACTAATCCAAACCTTAATAAAACCGAGTTACAAAGGAGACACACAAAAAGTTTCACTTAACATAAATAAGCAGACTACAGCGTATAAAGAATGTAAACTATACCCGGTAGGTAGGGTTCAATGGACATCCCATTGGAAGAACAAAGAATCTAAAAATGTAGCAATTGGATACTACCTTTTTACGTAATTGCGTACTCAGCCTCATATTGCTGTGTATTGCGATGTAGAGCTAACAATGTAAATCTAAAAGGCGTTTTCAGTTATGAAAAGTAGGAAAAATACGCTGTATGTCCATTTATTTTAATTGCTATCAATAATAAAGGCATATTTTTAATCAGAATATATGCTTTGTGAAGAAGCGTCGCAGTGACGTAATTTTTTACTGTTTTGGTACAGTCCTTACACAGCCTACAGTTGTACTGTAGTGAGTCATCGTTCCTCGTCATAATTCGAATCACGCCGTACATTGATTTGAAATTTAGTTTAAAACTGTTTGTTTGTCAATTGAACCTGAATTTCAAAAAGTGGTGTCCAAATGTGCGAAATTGTCAAACAATAATTGCATTTACGCTAGTTTTTCAGTTTTTCAAAGCACACCAACTTTGAAATTTATGCTGCCCTACCGCGCTTGTTGCGTCAAATATTGTCATTTTTGTGTCATATTCTTGTTGGTCAGCTTAGGAAAGGTTATTTGACTGAGAACTCCATTGTTGCTATTGCCGTATGTGCTGATGAATTTTAGTAAAATGGGCATTTAGTTCCTATGGAAGTGATGAACAAGAACTGCTACAAAACTACAGTTCGCTGTGCTCATCGTTTTAAATCCCTACTGAACATCTGTATTCAAGATGTGACACCTCCGTGATAAGGGTTAAAAAGTTTTGTTTATATATTCTTTATGGATTGCTGAAACTGACAAGACAGCAAGACATGATTTGTGACTTCCTCTGAATCGGCATGCCACGCCTCCATGTCGGGCATCTGACAACAGCGAGAAAACAGGAACGATGTAGAAGATGAAATTACTTTTGACAATTCGAGACACATTTTTACACAAACGACAGATTTCAACATATTTTCATTTAGGTTGAATAATGTCTTTCAACTAAAAGAAGGGTTTGATAATTTGCTTCTTTCGTAAACACGGTCAACAAAAATCTTATTTTTACAACTTAAGACGTCAAAATTAGTGAGACTTTCGTCTGTTTTCGTTTATACAGAACAATATTGCCGATTTAGCGCCCTCCCGTTTCATGATGGCGATGGACGATATCAAGCCATTAGCTATCACGATCGCGGTTAACTCAAGGCTTTCAGACTCAGGAAAGTGAATCAGGAGAGTCGGATTGCAGAAAATGATCTTTATCAAATTATTGCCGCTTGCAGCACGTTGTAATGGATTTCCTTTACGAAGAGCAGTTCACACCTCGAAGCAAGTGACGATATCCCGATATCTTCACTCAGAAATTTTACATCTGCCCTGTGTCAAATGCGGTCTGCAATTAATGCTTGCTTTAATCTGCTAGTTATTTTGGGGCTGTTTTTAGTCATTTGAGTCCCAGCTGCATTTTGTCAGATCGTGTGGCAATCGTCAAAACTCTAAACGGAAGCTACTCACATTTGCACCAAGTTCTCCGATCATTGCGTCTGTTTTTTCATTAGCCTGTCAGAAAACAGCAAGTTTAGGTAAGGTGATGTGAAAACAGACTTTGCGCACAATGTCATAGAAAGTTTGTATTAGACGATATGTATGCTTTGGTATTGTATGTAGGAAGACACGAAAGTTTGACTAGTATCAATGTTAACGACGTTGGACACAACGAGATTTTTATACAAAAAGAATATATTCTACTATGAAACGCAATAATACAAATAAAACAGCAATTCTTGTCTTACAGTACAGCAGGAGAGGTTTCTTATCAACAGAACACGAGATTTTTGATGAAAATAGTAATCATATCAGACAAGATAAGTGTTCATACCATGTTCTAGTATTATTTACAGAATATAAACAAGACATTCAAATACGCAGATCTCAACACAATGCGTGGTTAGACGATGGACGGATTACTGAAGGGTGAATTCCAAGTACATATGTACGCGTTATTGCACATTAATCATGAGTATAATGTTTCCTGAACTCATTTTTCCGGCCCATAAGAAAAAAAGTATTTACAACCAGGACGTGTTTCATAGTTCGATAGAATATGGCGCCGTTAACACCATTAACACGTTTTTACACCATTTTCCAAGAAACCACCAATTGAACGATGAGTTCATTCTATCGTAATTGATGACGCGCTGTTTTTCACCGCTGTATCTCTCAAATCTCTCAACAACAAATTAACTTCATCCTTTACAAGGTGTCAACCATTAACATGGCTGCCGAATTGAGCTCTGCACGGGAGACAACTCCCTCGACGCAGAACTGCGGAGCTGATCTTTGGCCGGCTTGTTTGCTTTCAGACCAACGACACCACCGCTGGAACCTTCCAATCTCAGTGGCACTTTAGATGATCTTGCTCATATTGCGCCGCATTTTTCATAGTAATTTAAATGATGTAACTGGTTCATTCCACCTACTCCGCTAGGTGGCGCAAAATACATTGGTTTTCTGTCTGTCATGGTGTTCGCAATTCCTTGACTGCATGATGGCGGTGGTACGCATGGTAAACGCATTCCTGCAAAGAGGTAACACAAGATTATATAAACGAGAGACGGACGTGCCAGCGCTTAGCAGTAATTACGCCACGTTCGTTCACGAAACCTTAAAATTGAGATTAAAAAATCAAGACATCAGTTTTTTGATGCATAAAGAGAAAAACTAAGGGCAGATAAATTAAACACGATTTGACATCCAATGATATCTAACCTATTTCAGACAAAAATTAATGATCCATATACCAGTAGAGGAGTTGCCAGAGTCTTTTAAAATGTTTGTTGGAACCAAGAAAGGAGAAGGATAACTAGGTCATAGGTCAACTTCGATCATACACTTTACTTTGCAACCATATTGCTTGCTCCCAGGAAGGGGAAAGCAGTCGGTAACGTTAACATGTTTTTGGCGCGCTAACTCGAAGTTAAATCGATGTGAGGTTCACTTTTTGTCACACAGCTTTCCACAAACTTAGCGAAGAATAATTTTGTGTATAAAAATGAAGCAACCCAAGATATGGCGAAAAGGAAGGACTTTCTCCAAGTAAGCCTTGATTGCCCGGGGTGTCAATGTCTCTAATATACCACGGAAATAAAACGGATTATGTCTTCATTATTTGCTTTCCATAATTCTGTTTAATCTAGACCACGTGCTTCCCAGCGTGTGTTCGTGCGAGAATGCGAGTCGTGTTTACTACGGTTTGCACTTTGGACTCTCGGTAAATTGTAAAATTATTGCCTGGAAGATTGTGTGAACATTGGTAAACAGCTTTGGTTAAAGTTTCTATAAACTCCCCTTCTGTCCAAAAATATTTTTTGGTAGGCCATGTACTGTTATTGAGCCTTCCTTAACTTGTTCCTTGCTCAGATTAGGAAGTGGTTGCCAGGCTTGTTAACGACTGACATTTCGTTTCTTTAGCGCATGAAATAACCAGCCGGGTCAAATCGACCGGTCCCAAGCAACAACGTTCTTCCTAAACGTAGAACTCACTTCATTTTTAAGTAAGGAACATGTTAAGACGAGCGTTATAACAAAAACATGACCTAAGTCAAAATATATTTTTGACAGGAGATGGACTTATGACTGCTTTTAGTGTTTTTAAAGATCCATGCTGACACAAATTATGTGAAAGCGCGTAAAATATTTGTTGTCGGTCAAAATATCTAAGTATTTAGTTCAAGGCAATAATTTCAGTAACACATGATTTGCATTTCAGTACGCTATAGGGTGGAAGGAATTTATTTACTTTTACTTCTCCATTAGATAGATTAAAACACATATGTGTGAATCCGAGACCATTACAAAATGAACGTCTTAAAGAATTAAAACACCATTTTCGTTTGCCAGTATTTCAATGAACGTACGGCCTTACTTACCTTTTTGACACAACACTTTAACAATTCCATATATTTTAATCTACATTCATTCATTGATTAAGTAATGAATTAATAAGAGAATTAATAAATTTCCTGACCAGGTCAATAATCATTGAGTTTAAGGTTATTTAGAGTCATGTGACCAATCTGCATAATTATCCAACCACATACAGAACTATACTACATTTTAACTCAGTCACGGCAAACGTGCACATTTTTGGAAAGTAGAAAGCTTGTAGAATTTGATTGTTGACTTTTTACTAATCTGCCATCCATTAGGTCACGTGACAAAGTCTTTTAGTAAAGTTTACCAAAAAGGAAACGTACATTGAGAGCAAAACAATGGTACGAATAATACGATCATGATCAGATGAACTCTCAAAAACGCTGTTTCAGTTTTCTAATTTTTTTAACAACTTTGGTATTTTTTCTTGAAAATAATAAGTCATATTTTGATTGCACCTAGTGCAAAAGGCTGTGGAATACTATAAAACTATTGCTAACAGCGCTTTGGAGAGGAACAGTGCATAAAGCATAGTATCTGAAAGTTTCACATCCGGTTGGCCATTGAGCAAATTTGGGCATGTTTCTAGGGCTCTATATAATCATACAAAATTATTGTTCTAAAGAAAATGCGAAGTAACAAGCACAGTTAATGATGTCGTTTCAGAACAACAAAAAAATCGCTCAATATATTGTGGACATTATTTTTAAGCACTATCAAAACTCGAAAATCGGTATGTTGTGTTCCAGAAAACAAATCTGTTACGACTGGTCATAGAGCTAGCAGAAGATTTGGCTTCTCAGAGCCGCTATCTGTAGACCAAGGTTCTTGCGAAAACAGCGAGATCACGCAAGTCTTCATCAGATATCGCCATGCATTACCACCAAGCGCGTGATCGCAATAGCTATTCTCGCTAATATCGTAGGCCTGCATGATGCAACCCAGATCGCTTGAAAGGTTGTAGGGACTTGGATGGCTTCGAACTTGTTTTTTTATGGAAATAATGGGCTGGCATTTAAGTTCATCACTCCCGTAACTATCGTTGACAACAGCGCCAATTTACCGCGGCGATGGGGGTGTTTGTCTAATTTTTTGCTATCTGAGTCAAGTAGCGTAAGTAATGAAACAATATCAGATTTGTTTTCTTAACTTGGCATGCAGAATAAGAGGGACATATCCCAAACAACCATAGTTCATGACAAACGGATCTTCACGTGAGCCACATGGTCGGGTATGTCTACTGAATTAATCCACGAACAAAGAGTCAGTCGGTATTTAACTGATAATATATTTCAAAGTATTTAAACGCAAATCTATCCTGTATTTGACAATCTTAAATTATTCGTTTCTTTGTTTTGGCACCATGACTGAAAAACACTAGTTTTGATACAGATACGTAGATTTAGATATCTGACGTTTTGATTTCTTTTGCTCTATACATTGTATGTAATAAATGAATAATTGTTCTGCATTCAAGACAAAAATGTCCTTGAGTCAAATGAAATGCACAGAATGAAAAACTAAATTCATTTTCTTCTTAATTTTCAATACCTTTATTCTCGATTCCATACCATAAGTTTTCTAGTGACGTATAAATGATGCAAAACGGGAGGCATTTATTGTGTATACAAGTTGAGTGATTTCCTTAAACATTTAAGGAAATAAAATAAATAACGAGATAACCACTTACTATTTTCATTTGTTTATTTTTTCATGTCTGTTTTTTGACAATAAAATCTAAAACAACTTCGTTTTATTAGGTACGCACTGGATACCTCACAGATCGCAAGCGCGTTGAAAAATTTGTGCACTGAAAATGTTATAATACATACTTACAAGACAAAAATATTTAATATTCAGAAGAAATTTCAAAGTTTCCTCGTTTCGTTTTAATTTCAATAGAATTTTTTGTTGTAGTTGTGCTTTTTGCCAACGTGAGTTCCATAGCGATCAATAAATAATGAAAGAATAACAATGCCGCGATTTTCTAGGCCGACTGATTCATTTGGCGTGAACTTCCTTTTAGAAGCTTGAATGAACTATCGACATTAAGCCTTTATTCAGCGCTATTTTGGAGGGTCGAAAATGTTCAAAGATAAAATAAGAATGAAGTTGTTTACTAAGCCAAAACTAAACATGTGAGTTCTATTCCGACCGAAATACAACTGTAGAAAACTTGGTTTTAACTTGCCTTATTTCACGGCTCTTTCCTGACCGTCGCAAAATTGAAACATCATTTGACACGCGCCATTGAGTGAAACGAGATGTACCAAGGAAATAGTCACATTACCTAAACAGCGCTATATTTGCCTTCAAGAATGTGTTTTGGTTTAACGTTTTCACTGCAGAGGCTCGCACGAAATTGACGCAGAAGACGCGATTCCGGATGGCGCGACTTTTCAGAACAGATGTTGATTTCTTGAAAAGAATTTCAACAATTTCACTGTCACCAGAAGCATTGCGACGGATTGCGATGTAATGGCGAGATAAAACCAAAGTCAACGTATAACGTAGACTTTTCAACGGGCCACCCATCGCAATCCGCACCACATTACATAACGCTAATGGACGGTTAAAACAACGGAGGTGCACTTTACTAATTAACGCTCGATTGAATGCTGTCGAGGAGTGTTTAAATGCCACCCATGTAAAACTGTGTGAGAGTACAGAAAGATCCGACACAGCCTCAGTAACTTTCCCCTGTGATTCAGTAATGTTCACTTAACCAGTTTGCAACTTTGCATGGAAGATGGCCTATTTTCAAATATTACTTAAGGTTAACTAGAAAATTTTAATTGCTGAATAAAATATGTCTAGACTTAGAAATGTTTGACGTAGGTAAGATTTCACAAACATATGTTCTTTGTGAGCTTCGAAAAGAACTCGTTGAACTTGAAATCCGTGCCAAAGGTTCCTGCGATTTTCTTTCAAAATCCGCATCACCTGGGCAAAATCTCCGGCTCAGAGCACACAGCCAATTCACAGTGTAGTCTTCGGCTTTCAGGAACTTTCAGACCTACTGATGCCTTCCTCCTCAACAGAAGTAGCAACAAAGATGGGATTTCGAATTATGGTGTAGATTTCTAACGAATGAGACATCGGCAACTTTCGGTGACAGCTAGGTAGTCAAAACAACAACACAATATCTGTGACACGAAGAGTTGATCTCAACTAAGCGAAACTCAAGTTCCGTCTAATATATTGTGTTTTAATTGAAGGCCAAGATCCGAAAGCATCAGTTGCATTTTGTTTTAATCGTGAAAAACTAGTAGCGAAGCGCTTAAAAGTACGCTCGATTTCCAGACAGTAATTATTTGAAACATGAACAGTTTATTTCGATGACTGGTCATAACGTACGAGCTTATCATAGGAAAATTTGAAACAATTCAATTCAGATAATTTTTTTTTGAGTTACCCATTTGTAACTGATTTCAGGCAGCCCCACTTCTTTAACCTTGTTAAAGGTTAGCAATAGAAGGATTCTGGGAGAATTTTTAAACTGCTGATGACTCAGCACTTTTAATCACGACTTTTCTGATTTCACTGGAGAGCGTTTTTACTCGCAAAATCACACGAGTGAAAGGCGAGTGTTTCGCGAGTATGTTTGATAGCTTACTAGGCTTTCTTAGCAAAATGGCGACCATTGAAGTGGTTGGTCGGTGAGGTTGGAGTGTTGAATTGTGGGATTGGTAGGCGAGGTCGGAGTGTTGAATTGTGGGATGGAATTCAATGTTTCCGTTTCATACAACCAAAGTGAAATTTTTTCACCGCAAGTGCAAGCTGAACGCAGCCCAGGTTGCATTCAAAATCCTTGCATTTCTTCAAAAACATAGCGCGCATCCCTGTTGGGAAGGAGAGACACGTGCTATTGTACGTGACGAACGTTATTATACTCCTTACAACTAAAGCAATTAAAATTTTAGATAAAATCAAGAGATGGAATCCCTCAAGCTACCAAGAGCCCTGGTGTCTAAATAGCTAGCAAATACTTGGACTATGAGTAATTCGATTTAAATTAAGATCCCTTCATCCCGCACCGTGTCAAGCGGAGAGGATTATCCGCACAGCGTTTAAAATTTCATCCTATTATTTTGCATCCAGTCAAGAAACGAGTTTGGTTTCTCGGCTTCACGACATTCGGCAAGAACTCTGGCCATTCGTAAGTCATTACGACAGGTTGTCATCAAACGTCGAACATCTTTGCATGGCTCGCAGACAACCAGGCGCCAAAGTCGTTGGGGCGCTGACAACAGATTTTTGGACTAATAAAATGCCTTCGACATAATGGCACAATTAGCAAGAACCGAAAATAAATTCTGCGATTGTTTCAATAAAATATGTGAAATAAATTACTACGCTTATCGCTATAATGAGTTTAACAGACGCGGCGTGTGACTACCGAACGAGTCGTTTCACGGTTTAGTTATCGGTGAAATTGACTGTGAATTTTGCGGGATGTTTTTTCATGAAACTATTCACTCGCTGTATTGTTATCATTAAGACTCAGTTCGCCACCCTCCAGGTGGGTTTATAGTCATTCAAGGCGTCGGAATGGTAACTGCATTAAGGCATTCCTGCGTTCTGTCTTCTGTTTTCTTTATAAAATTACCATAAAAATAATAGACACTAAAAGTCTAGTACAATTCATTAGTACACGGCAAAGATGGTTCCTGTTTAACTTTCAATGCCTTAAATTTACTCATTTTGCTTTTTGTTTGCGTTTTTATTTTGAATTTGTTTGATCAAAAACGGAACATTGGAAACTGCACAGAAAACGAGCTATTTCGGCAATTTGGTGATGGTGTTTGGTGATGGTATATAGAAAGAGGCGGTAAAACGTTGCAGTTTGTGACGTTAACTGGCTCGATTACCTCTGTCAGAGCGTTGGATTGAAGATGATAGTGCAGTGAAATCAAAGTAAACACAGTCATCTAGATTTAATGACATGATAAATGAGATATCAACACCCTGATTGGGTTTGTGATTTCAGAATCGACTGCCTTAATTAGTGTTTATTTATTTTGGCGAAAACGTCAAAATGGAACCGTGTTTAAGTCACAACTCTCCGACTAGTTGAAATCCTATTCTAATTACGGAACTTTTAAGGCTAGCCTGTTATCCACCGCCTACGGGGTGAGAGGGTGTTTTCAGTGAAGAGAATAATAAAAACAAAACTTGCGCATGAACATATTGTTAATCAGAGCTTATACATATAAAAATGTTAGAAAACGAGACAGGTTCATTTTTACAAGAAAACGTGCAGTTAAGCCATTGCATGAAGTTGCGAAGAAGGAATTCATTTTCACTTATCTGAACCATCAAATATGAAATCTTAAAGATAGACAACCATGTACAGAGAACTGCAATGAGACAGAATCGCATTGCCGGCGACGGAGGACGTTTGGCAAAAGTTGTCAACAAGCCACGGTTTATTAAGTGCATTTCCATTGTCCTCAAACCAAAAAATTCAATGTTAATCGTCTTAAAATTGGTGTTTTATTGACACAGTGAGGATGAAAAATCGGACAAAAACGTTGACAAATGATCGCGTTGACGCCAAAAGCGCTGAAGATTACTTGCTCTCCATGTCGCCCCGTTGGTCACAAGACGAGTCAAATTAAATACAAAATGAAAACACTGCTTTCTTTTTCAACTTGGCTGACAGATTTTCTACGTGTAGTTAACATTACCGACTTCACAAGATTATAATACTAGAGGAGATTATTTCATTACAGACCAAGAGATTGTCTTCGATCAGAGTTGTAATTTCAAAATGAAATTGACAAGTGAAAATGACATTACACGAGCCAACGGCAGGAGTTCGGCCTAACAGTTATTTATGTAAACATTCGCAGGACTCGGTTTAGATATACATTTCAGAACTATAGACAGTTTACAATTTCTAACTGTTAAAATAAATTATCACGTTGGAAGCTAGTAAACTAGTAAGAGATCTTTATTTACTACAACGGCTATCACAGTTTACTACATAGGAATACACAATTTTGTATTAATTATGTCGTGAGAATGTTTGTTATAAATTGTTTATTAACATTTATTCTGGTTGTCGGATAAGCGCGCTTTAATAATATTTATTTCAGTGTATTTACTACTGAGCATAACAGTTTATACCTCTGTGTTTACTATGCGCAGAAACCAAAATAATTTCTGTAACATTGAATTAAAGATCAACAGAGTGCAGTAAAAACGACACATTTCGCCCCAATTAATCTCAGTGTTCTCGTCAGGATTAAAGTAGCGATGGGAACGACGGAACTCTGACAATCGCGACGTTCACCTAAGTCCCGAAGAGGAGACCACAGTGTTCTGTACTTTGGTTTATTATTGTGAATAATCAGGTCATAGTTAGGTGATGATTTTCATAGAAATGGTAAGATTGTGACGGCAGCAATGACTGGACAGAAGAATGGTACATTAGTGACTCAACATGTTACGGATTGAGGCCACTTGCATGCATTGTATACATGTAGTCACAGTTGACATGACAGTCAATAAAAAATTGAGTATGGTGGCTAAATATGCGAGTGTGATGGTCAAATTTGAACATGGAGGTACAACATTTTTGTGTGGTGGGTCATCGCTTAAACGTCTGATGAGAACGCTGAATCTTCGGTAAATTAGTAATTTCGATTTTTGCAAGAAACTTAAGTTAGGTTACTGAATAAAAATGAAAGCGCGCATTCCTACGTTTCTTTGCAATGCACAAAATAAAATGTTCCCGGGATTATCATCAACAGCATTTGGACCCCTTCGCTAGACATGTGCGAGAAACTCCCGAAGGTGTTTCCTTCAAAATAACAATTCTCAAAATCCCGATGTATATTCAGAACGCAATTTTAGCAATACACCAACTTGGTTTGTTTCGGTAGCCCATCAACAATGCGTAAACATGGTTAAGAGTCTCAGAATTGTTACAAAAACACATGTACAACACGCGACCAACTATTTATTTGTCTAAGTGCTCACTCTAGTTGTGGTGAAGGCTTTATCGAAGTGCGAACAATTGGCGATCTGCTGTAATTAGCCTAATGAACAATAGAGATAACACGCCCTGTGTTGGAAATTAGAAAACTTGGGTTCCAAAGTCGGTTGTTTCTGCTAAACGATGCGTATTCAAACAAATACCCACAACTACTTCACAAAGGACATGGGTGTAAGAGCCCGGTTATTGTTGCGCCAGGAGACTGCCTAAAGAAAGATGGGCCTGGCGTGGATTTAGAACAATGCAATGTTTGTAGAACTTAGTACGAAATGACAAGAATGTATTTTACGGTGTCCCTGAGATCATCACCGGTGACAATAATGAAACACAATAAATAAGTTCATTGCGTGTATTATGAGTGTATTCCTACTCAACAAGAACATTAGAACTAAGAATAAACGTTGCATCGTTCCCTTGAAACAACTTTTGCAGATTATACAATCCTAAAATGTTTAGTTTTGCCATAACAGTGGTCTACACTGCTGTTTTCGTCAATAGATCACACTGTTTGGAGTTTAATCACTAAAACGTGAAGATCGTACCGTCTATGAAAACTAAGACAACAATTGAACAATAACAATTCATATTTTTGAAAAAATTAATAGAAAATATTATTCTAATAGTAAATTAACATTTTCCTTGTATAAACAATGAAGTCTGTCATTGGATTTCATTTTAGGTATTAGAAATAATTTCTGTAAATTTTATTGCAGGAGTAGTCGTTTCAGAAAGCTTTTTTACTGTTTTACTTTTCGTAGAACGTTGGTTGAGTTTTCTTCCAACCTTGATTTTAGATCAATAAATTTATTTAATATTGACTCGCCCAAGACAAAAATTGTTAACCAACATCTTTTTAGTTGTTTTTAAGCTATTGCTTCTACGCATTCTTTCCCCGCTGATACGCTGTTAGAATTTGCATAGATTTATGTTCATAATTGCATTTTTCACTCTTTTTTAGAATATTAAAATCATTCATTAAGTAGAATAATTTATAGACGAAGCGTGAAGAACACTAATTGAGTGTATGTTCCTCAAAACAAAAAACATATTACGCGGCAAAAAACAATGTTTACAGGCGTATTAATCAACTGTTTCTTTTGAAATTGGACATGTTTTGAGTTTTCATAGCGATAGCTCAAGTCAGTCACTGTTGTTATTTTTCCCAGTTTTGATTGTCAAATTTTGTCACTATCTGATGGCTCGGCGATCCCATCTAGTTAGGTCAGAAGATTATCACAGCAGGTCACAGACAGAAATCTCACCATACCAGCTGACAACGCTCAAATAGTTGAAAATATTCCGAACAATCGAGGACGGAGCCGGCAGATAGTGGAGACAGAATGTTTTCCTCTGTTGGAATGTTTCCTCAGAGACTGTCACTATTCGCAGCAAAGATATAACACCAAACCAAAGTTAAATTACTTTTTGACAGAGGCAATCAATTAGAACTGATTAGCCGTTCGCTTTAATTTCTCACCAACTGACATTGTGCGCGCGGCTGATGGTTTCAAGCACGAAACAAGTGGCAAATATTATAATTATATGCTTTTAACTTTGTGTTCAGCTTGAAATATGCATTGCCAAATTTGCTTGGAAGTGATTGTTTTTTTACAAATGCTTATTTACTGACTTTTGTGTATATATATATGAATATATAAATGATTTTTGTAGAACTGTCTTATTTCGTTATATTTGTGATAAATAGTAAAAATGTGATCGAAGGCCAAAGAATGGAGAAACACAGTCTTTGTGGTGAGCCCTGAATTTGAGAACCAGGCAATCACTGAATAACGCCTGGTATTCAGCGCGTGAAACTGTTTCCTAAATCAGGGACCTCTAATGGAGACTATTGACTCTGTTGTCTACTATCACTTTAACCGCATTGCAAGAACAATTAGTTGACTCATTCCTTCTTATTCGGGATCAACGGCGAAGATGCGACCAATTAAAATAATATTACCGTTTCTCAGTAAAAATCGAGAACGGGGAAGATGTCAAAATGTCTACAATAACTAGGAACCACCTGCATTCACATAGTTATGACAATTAAAAACAGATGCGACAAGGCTCTGGATGACAGGCCGAGGAAAAGCGCTTCATTTATCCAACCATCCGATAGCTTATACTGGTTCTGGTATAAGTCATTACAGCCCCGAAAATTTCAATTTCATCATCTGAATTTCAATAATAATACTTAGACAGATAATTACCTGAGGGACCCATTGTGGCTATATCGACTGGCCCGTGGTCTCCGTTGACATTCTGGTAAGGGCTGTGAGTGTGTTCATTGCTGCTGGCTGGGGACAAACTGTGAATGGAGCCCGTGCTGCCCGTGGGGCTCAGAGGCTGCTGTTTGATGTAGCCTTGGGGCACGGCCCAGACTGGTGGTTGTTCGTACATAGCCGGTTGCATGTTATACGTGCTGTAGGTTGGGTAACCAGGTCCTGTGTTGATGGTGCCAGGGCTGCTGTAAACGCAGCTACTTTGAGATGCTGGTCCGAGGGAGTCGTAGGCAGGTCCACACGACATGGCCCCAGGCATGGGGGCGCTCTGGGGTGGAAGAAGGTGATGTGGTATGCTGTTCAACATTCCGAATGGCTTCATCGCTTGGCATTTGCGGCGGAACCCTCGGGGGCGGCGTCTGAATGAGCCCTCTTCGAACATGAACTCGGCGGCGGGATCAATGGTCCAGTAGTGTCCTTTGCCTGGTCGACCGAGGCCTTTCGGTAGCTTAATGAAACATTCGTTTAAGGAGAGATTGTGTCGAACAGAGTTTTTCCAACCTTGATATGATCCTCGAAAGAATGGGAAGCGAGTTTGAAGAAACTGGTAAATCTCACTAAGTGTACAACGTTTGATCGGCGACGACTGTATTGCCATGACGATGAGAGCAATATAAGAGTACGGCGGTTTCTCTTGACGCCGTATGCCCACGCCAGTTTTTCGGGTGGCTTTCGGACTACAAGGCGAGCCGTCGTCAGGTGTCCCGACGGTGCTTTCAGCAGGGTCGTGCGCCTCCATCTTCATTGGCATTGTCGGTACGGCGTGTTGAGGTGCTGGTTGAGGTCCGTGTAGAGTTTGCTGGTCGATGGCCCCGTTATCCATTTGGTCAGCTTCAAAAGTTCCTTCTGGTAGCTCGTGCGCTGAGTAATCGCAATGCTCGCCACTGGAAGTGTCTTCGATTACGTCGCCTAAAACCACCACGTGATAGCTTGTCAATTAAGCTGCGGTGCGGAACGGAATAGAATTCCCGTTTAACTGTAAGAATTTTTTTCGTAGACGGTTCGTGAACTGTGGGACAGTGATACTAAACTGACCTGGCTACCGTGCATTATGCAAATCATCGTGAAATTAACTCCTTCTTAAAAGGTTCTAGTCGGATGGTCCATATCAGGATGGCGTGAAGGGGTGTCAGGTTGTAAAACGTCCAGCGCGTACGTCTTACCCATTGTGAGCGACGTTTTTCACTTTTTAATACGTAAACGCAATTAAACGTTTAGTTAAGGAACTTTAATTTTTAATGAACCTGGGCCACCATTCTGTAAAGAAGCACTTTTTATGGGTTCGAAAATCAGCATCTGGGACAACTGTGCATGAGTATCACCCCAGTGTAGTTCTCATTGCACTCATTCAAACAAGAAACCATAAAAAACAAAAAGGAAATACTCTTGATCCCACAAGTAAAATTATAAGAAATAAATATGTTCGATACAGATTATTGAAATAGCCAAAGAAAAAATGAAAGCTCACTAACAGCGAAATGAAAAAAAATTAAATCTAACACAAACGGACAGTTTGTAATGACGTCAAGATCAAAACCTTATCACCCCTCTAAGAAAAATAACCAGCCTTGAGGACGTTGGTGGCCACTCGAGAAGAAGCAACCGAACACTAAACCCCTTACCTCCCACATCGGCCTGGTGAAACTCGACACGGTCTGGCCCTGGGGATATTTGTTTGTCTAAAACTTACCAACGTGTATTATTTTATATCATAAGCTTCGTATCATCTCTGCCTTTAGATGGTCATGACGCCATTAACAGTAATCGTGCCGTGAGCCCGCTGGGAAGGTAGTTCTGGGATCTCAAGCAAGTTTCGGCTCATCCATCGTGTCATTTCATCCGCGACTTGATTGGGTCTCTTCTACCTTGTCGGTTGAACGCAAGCGCAGTATCCAAACTTATTGTTGATACAACTAACAGAGGTGATTTTACATTGACAAGACGATGATGACGGCGCTGTTGGCCGATATGAAATCATATTCGTCCGACGTCATCGTGGCCGAATGCTACATTAAAGTTCTTGGCTTTCAGATTAGCGAAAAGACTTAAGTCGCGTATTTTTACAGCAAACTGGTAAATTGATGACTTGATTTGTCAAAGAGTATTTCGTTAACGACGCTGGTGGTACAAACAGATACACGTGAGCCCCGGTATGGTAAATTCAATCTGCACCACTAGTTATTGTAAAAGTACACGTTGATAAAAAAACAACCAAAAATCTTCCGAACAGATTTATGTCTCCAATCTTTTTGGGAAACAGACTAGATGACAGGTGAAATTTCCAGATAAAGGGTAGCGCACACGATGCTACTTTTTCTCGCTGACAATGTCGCAGATAAAAATTGTATCATGAACGCTGGCTCACAACAAAAATTGTATTGTTTGCAATGGTTCAATTATTCCATAATTTGCCGCGGATAAAAATCGTGAGGACTCCCGACAAAAATCGTATCGCATGCTTTGGTCTTATTTGTCGGCTAGTTTTCAGCTGCTATGAAATTTTATTCAGCAGTTTAAGCGTCGTACAAAAATTGAAAATTGTAGAAATTTGAATTGCAAAAATGGGATTTCTCCATGCGCCTTAGGTTTCTCCAGATAATATTTTTCTCAATATTTTTATTAAGTATCGCGCATTTTAACAATGAAAAAATACAAAATACAAAACCTTGGTAACTATCCCATTGCACTTACAAAACCTCAAAATTCGAATCTCACTCAGAACAGGATGACGTGAATTTTTAAACATCTTACGAGTCAAGATTGATTTTTAAACCATTATATTCATTGTTTGATTAAAGATTAAATAATCGTGGCTATTCAAATATTTTAAATTTAAGATATTTATTTATTTATCATTGTAATATTTGCAATGAGGTTAGCCCCATCAGTTCTCAACGCTTTACACGGGGCCTTCGGAAAAGATAATGTATATAAAACTAAAAACAAGGTGAAGCCTTTATTTTGAAAAGTACACCACTTGCCAAAAATATAAATTAGTATTCAACGCAAATATGAAATACTTGTATCAAGTAGAGTGCACACGCTTTTGTTAAAGTGTAATGCAGTTGCTCAACTATCTCCACGGTTGTACATGAAGTTTTTGAAATTCAATTTCAAAGCATAGAATTACAAGCGCAAAAACCCGTCTTCGTTGAGTTACAAACCAGCGCCACATGCTAGCCTTGTATTTATCCTCAATGTTTTCCATCATTTAAATTCGAAGAATGAAATTTAAAAGCAAGTGGGAAATATTGAATTTCGAAGATACGTCCCAATCTGAAATTTTAAAATTCTTTGTTTAGGCCTATTGACGGAAAACAGGAACGTGAAGATACTATTTGCCTTTCTTGACAACTTCCCAGGTTTACCAAAAATTCAGATTATTCCTGCGGGCAGATCAATCTTTAAGTTCCCGGGTTTGATGAAACGATCATCAGAAGGCTATCATTTCCATGTGTGTGTGCGTGATGTGCACCGTACGGTGGCAGGTTTACAGTAACCACGACCTCTCATCACTGCATTTTGTCAGCCAGAAATAAACAACCAATACGGCAAGTGGAACATTGTAAAACGGCCATATCACCGATTACCGAGACGCGTGGCCATTTGTTACGTATGTCATCACGTGACGGCCCCGTGGTCATTGTCCGAGAATTGTGTGAACAGCTAGACGATATAACTTATAATGTGGACGCGGGAAATTGCGCAGTTCTTGAAACATTTCGAAGTGTTTATGTTTCAGTGATATCTTTCGAGTCTCATCCTGTGTTCTGAGTTGGTGGATGTAATGGGCATTTTTATTGATTTAGAAACAAGACATTAAGAGTGGCAGAAACGGAGTCAAAGGGTCTTATTTAGGCAACAACTATGCTCTCAGCGTGAAACTATGAATATTCAAGTCATATGTCCTTTTGCTATGCGCAAAACATGAATTTGTTGAAATTTTTGACAATTAGTTTAGTGCTTATGTTTTACTTTAATGTTCTATTCTAACAGCAGTGACGAAATGAATGAATATTGAAGATATATCCATTAAATATGTCTTTTGCGAGGTTCGTAGGAGGATTGGAAAAATTCTCTCAGTTGCAGAATTAAAAAGAAGGTCGTTTTTGTTAGACAAAAATAGTTCCTGGTTCCGGTTCTTCCACTCGCGTCGTTTTTGAGCCCTTTGTAAAAAGTGTGTTCTTGGATACTGCGTTGTCGCATTAAGTTAGAGTATCACTTTTGAATGAAATACGTATTATCATTGGTGTGTCGTCGCATCCTTTTTAGGCACTACCTAAAATCCGAACCAGCTGAGTGTTTTAAATATCATTTCTAACCTGATGTTTAGTGATAACGTGCCTGCCCCTGTTATGACGCGATTTGTACTCGCAAGTATGGAATTGCAGTCCTACTACAACGTCAAAAAATTCTCAAGTCTTGTCTATTTTTCCCATCTCAGGTAACCACGGCGGTATTTTAGCACTTGAAACTTTTACAAAATTACGTGTTTTTTATTACTCGCTGTGCATCGACAACGATCGCACTCATTGTATGCTCCAGTGTCGGTGACCTCCATATCCTGGTAATAATTTCAAAGATTATTAGTCTTTAAAGAGTTGTTTAAAATCTGGCTTAATAACCGTAACTATTATTATTGTTCTTTAATATTCGCATTTTGATTGTATACGACTGAGTCCGAACCGTCAAAATGACGTCATACTAAATAAGCCCATAGTTGTTCAAAGGGTCTGTTTTTTGATTATGCTTTGAAACTTGTCTTATCTTGCTTCTGTACACAAAGAACTTATTTTTATCTCCGTCCAGTAGCTTTAGGCAATAAAAAACAAAATCTGGATCAGCATGATAGGGTAAAACCTGCGAACACGTCATTGGATACCAGAGCTGCTTGAGAGAACATTCATCGACAACAAATTGACTTTTTGGGGTTCATTGCTTGTATGCGTATATGCTATATATTTTCATCAATTTCACTTTAGAAATCAAAACACGTTTACTTGCAGGAAGCCGTCGAGACACTAAAATACTTTTGTGTGGACAGTGGAAAATCTTCTTGTGTTTAAACCTGAAGTTTGTGAATGCCAAAAAAAACATTAACTTGATTTCTAGGCAGTAATGTTTTTCACTGTAAAGGTTCACCTTTGTGAAATACGTGCAGAAAAATGCAATAATGTGCTAAGAGGCCACCAGCATTTGTTTATTTTGTCCTTGCATTATATTTCGTAAACTCTTCTTGCAAATCGTTTTACTTTGGGTTCATTGTTTCATGACTTTGCTTTTCGAAACCTTGTCTTAGATGTATGATGACTTACATTAAAAGTGTTGTATGGCCTTCTGCAAGCGCCAACTTCATTTACCTTTAACGAGACGTCAGTAAAATATTCTTTATCCTTAGCAAGAAGTTGTCGAAGTGGTGATGTGAACTATCTTTTACAAAGAAAAGCACGTGAACGACATCAGCATGGAAGATGAGCAAATCACCAGCGTATTTAGTTGTTGGGTTGCCGTTTGACCTTTAGAAACTTGGAAACGTTATTGTAGTCAATTTGCGAACTTGGTTTATTCATTCCACATTTTAACGATACCAGCTACGATAGATGACGCATCGTAACTGCCAAAGGAAAATCATTTTTGAATTACGAGGCAGCCAGTCATGCCGTTGAACGCAAAATAACATTCTTATGTCTCCGTGTGCAGGTCACCACGTCGCGTGCTTGCCGTTTTCTGTGTAAAACCATCAAAACCACATTGACCATCGCAGAACAATGCTGCGAGCTCACAACATACCGAAAACACATCATAAACCTTGCCTTGAAATGACCAACGATTCGGTTGTTCGCGTGCCGTTAGCCAGTAGAAGATTTCTCTATCGGTATTCAATGACCATTGTATTTGTTTAACTTCGCTATTTGGTTGTGAGGTTCTAAAGGCCGGGTTTGGGATTTTCAGCTCCCTAAGTGGTTAGAAGCTTTAGATGAGTGGGTGAGTAAAATGAAATAAACACAGCCACGACAAATGCTCTCGGGGTGATTAAAGTCAAACCATTGGCTCGCGTTTGCGTAGCAAGAGTGGGATTACCGAACATTATCTCTAACTTCTTCTACACTAAGGTAGGCTTATGCAAAAACACGTCTTGTATTTAACGAATACCTGAAGTATAAAGGTTCACTTGACCAACTTAACACAAAAAATGCGGCATTTTTTTATTTCATACATTAAAAAAGGCATTAAAATTGTTAAATCCAACGACTGAATATAATATCTTGAGCTACTCTAACATTTTTGATGTAAAAGAACGCATACTTGTGACGACACAGACTTGCGCTGTCTTTAAAAATATGCAATGAATCGAAGTTCTCTGGAATCTCAAACAAGAAATGGTCCACTTTGCTTGGGCGAGTTGTGTGATTGGAAATACACCGATAAGTTGTTCAAACAAAATAAATCTACTTTGAGTTCAGTAACGCTAAGACCTCGCTATAAAGCAAGATATCGCGAGATTACGTGAGATATTGCCGTATATTTTGAATGCGAACTCGTGATTTTGGCTAGATTTTAACGTGATCCTAGCGAAGGTCCTATCGTTACTGAACTCTACTTTGGTCGGTTATTAACGAATTGGCTGTCGTGTTTCAGATTCATTACAAAGAAAACATCAGATCAAATGCTCTACAGTAAAAAATTACAGATATTTTTAACATTTTATGAAGAGGAAGCTTATAGTTTGCATAAATTAAAATGAATAATTTTCCAGCATTGGCAAACGTAAACTGGGATTGAGTATTTGGCCTCTGAGAAGGTGTTAAGTTATTAAAATAATATTCATCTTGTAAGATTAAGTGAGTAAGGAGTGTCGTGAACGTATGTAGTTTGACACGTGCGATGATTTAGTAAATTTATCGCAATAAAAGGATATTCAGGACCCCTGAGAGGTGCGCGCTTACGCTGTGCCGCCCCATCCTGCGACGGATCGTGTGTCTATTGCCATAGGCTTATACAGTGAGATGCCTTCCATTCTGGACGCTTGCTGGTGAGTACTTGAAAGCACTCTCGAGAATTAAACCTTTCATCAGACCCTTAAAAATCTTCACAGGAGCTGAGATAGGAGTTTGCTTGATGATAAAGCACCTCGTTTTGTGATTTGTGCTCACGAGAAAAGAAAACGTGCACAGGATTTCAAGAAATTTGCACACTATGTAAAGCCATATTGATGAAAACGATATCCTAAAATCACTTGTTGATGAAATAATCACACGAGTGGTTGCAACAAAAGAAACATTATTAAATATTAAAAGCGAGACCATTTTCGTATACAGTGTGCACGCATATGCCCATATTGCGCCTGTGATGTATTCATGAAATTTCCATAAAATCCACAACTGCCATAAAATACATAGCCCGTCATAAAAAAGAAAGTTCAAAACAATAAAATGAACAGTTGGCAGTCATGTGGCAGCCTGGTAACCAAGGCAGTTAAGGCTCGTGGGCGTGTCCTAATGTGATACGTCATTCATCACCCCTGATGGCCAATAAAACCCGACGTGTGATGGCGGATAGTGAACGATTGTTCGTCGTAATCTAACCGGACATAAAATGAGTGTTGCGGCGCAAACGGGACTCCTCGCGTTTAAATGCCACACGCATTTAAGAACAATTTTAGAAGAATTCCATCGAGGAGCAATTTGAAACCATGGGGGTGAGGCCTGATGGTTTCAGTAACGCGTAGCTCCATGCCAAATCTTGTTGACTTTCGTTTAGACGACCAGCCACTGTGCCTGGAATAAAGAACTAATTAACTGTATTCCTGAAGCGGCAAACAGTAATGGTTTGGCAAAACATTGTTCTTTTGAAGGTCATCGATGTGTAAAACGATTTTGTTTTTCTACCGAAATTTGATGAATGTATCATTGCCGGAGCTACGTTCTCTCTCCATGATTCAGCATCGTACACCATATTACCGCGCTCCGCTGTAACATCTAACCAAGCAGCTGGGTAACATGTTATATTACATTAACATCTAATTTAGTATGCAACATTACACGAACCGTTACGCAACGCAAAATTCTACTTGCTAACTTTCGAAATACGAGATTTCTCAGAGCCCACAACAATGTGGTTACTGCTACATAAAAACGAATTTCACTGCTATATCGTTGAATACGAATTTGCTGATTATTTTTCATTTAGGTTAATATGTCTAAGTTTGTGTATTTATCAAATATAGTTACAGGAATAAAAACACGTAAAGGTATGTTTTCTGATAATAGAAAATTTGAAGAATTTTATTTTTACTTTATGCCACTCTGCCATTGATTGAGCAACGTGAAAACGTCTATGTATCAAAATTTGCCAAAAAGAAAGGAGTACCCACAGCAAACCAACGGTATCGATAACATGGCCAAAGTTGTTTCGACATAAATGTGATGAAATCTCAGAAACATAGTTTTCTAAATTATCGTTTTGTTTTCATTGTATGCAATTTTTATTACATTCTTAAAAAATCAAATTTTACATTGCTCTTATATCAAAGTGGAACACTTTAAAAAAATTTAATAGCGTATTAGAATAGTGCATCATCTTTAAGTTTCGTTTGAATTTGATCAGCCAACGCCGAGATATGATATTTTAACTAAATCGGTTAGTTTTGGACGTTTTCTATGGGTTTAATAACCTTTCGGAAAACGAGTCTCGTACTGAAGCAGTATTGAAAGCAATTTTCTCCGAAGGATAAATTATTGACGAGAAGTTTGTTTTCCAAAATCACCATTGATTTCAGCGAATGTTTGGTAGACAAAGGCGAGTATTGGCGATTTGTAATAATATCACAAAATACAACACATTTTGTGATAGTTCTGATCAAAGCTAACAACCTCAAGAGGTCTATCCCATCCAACGATAATCTCAGAAATACGTTTTTCGAGCGCAAACCCGATAACATCTCTCTAATAACTGAATCAAAATATATTTTTTCTGAACCTGCGTGTCTGCTGAAGCTGTTTCCCGAAATGTCGCTTAGTGTCCATTCAGTCAAAAAGTATAGTCAGGAATGGTTCGCGATACCGGTGTCGAATTTTAAAGATGATGAGAAATGAATGAAGTTGAAAGCTGACGGTACAAAAATGAAATGGCGTGTTTTCTTAAAAACGTTTTGGATCACAATTGATGTTCTGAACTATTGCTTGTTAGAGCCGCTGTGTTAAGCTTTTACATGTATGTTCCCGCCTACTCTGAACGACCATAACTGGGTGTTTAGACCATTTACCGCTATGGAATTAATATCACACTGCTCTTCACTCAAATTAGGTGTTTTATGCGCGGAAGAACTCACATTTCAATATTTCTTAAGGTCATGTTCAATAAGTTGGCTGCTCATTTTACAAATCGAACATGGTCCCAGCCATTCAATTGTCAGTTTTCTTCAAGGCTCAAGAATGGTATCGCTTCTAACCAGAGTTAAGCGCGAAAACAGTTTCACAACTGAAAGTTAGTCTAATCAAGCCATGATTTGACAAAAGGCGGGTCTAGAGTACACCCATAGGTAATGAATGATACCGATCAGACTAACAAGACAGCGTTTCCAAAATATCGGCGTGTGTGTTCCGCACCTTCCAAACAGGTCCGGTAAAGTTCATCAGCCATCCATTAAATTTTAATTGATGCCATGTTCCGAAACTTAACACTGTCCGGGTTTAACTACCGTGTCGCGCTTGTAAAAAAAGCAGCGATCCATTTGGTAACAACTTCTGACTAGGTTGACGTACAACACACATATGGTACGGCTCACCAAATGAGGTGTGGCGAAAATCGAGATCTGCACAGTTGACTTGCTGAAAACAGTGGTCTCGTGTTTTATCTCTTATTCAGGTACGCTAAATAGCACATGAGCTCGTCGCATGAAAAGAATCCAAAAGGGAGCGAATATACGCAGGTTCATTTGCACTGGTGAAAACAAAGGAAAGGTTATTTCTAGACGCAAATACAAAAATAAGTAACACGCTGAGCGGCGGTAACAATTACGTGAACGGTTTTGCACGATCGTTGAGCGAAAATTGTGATGCAACTATGGATGCAAAGTGCAATGGAGTTACCTTTAACTTAGGCTTTGTATCTTTTAGAAATAGGAAACACATGCACAACGTCGAGTTAATGTGCGCGGGAACAACTCGTTTCTTGATTGACATTAAGCGCCATTGTTGTGGCAACTGATGGATGATGTCTGCAGAGATGGCGGTGACGCCTGAGACGTCAATGCAAACTTGCATAATGTAAAAATAAACAATTTTCAAGTTTATTCCAGAAAAGACAATTGCCCCTTCATTCGAAAACGATATTGTCAGTTCCGAAAAGGCGGGACTCTGGGAAGTACCATGCCAAGGACTGCCTGGATATTGTGCACAAACTTCAATTAGCAATAAAATATTTCATTTTCATTGCTTTAAAACTAGACTGAGAACGCTTAATTACACAGTCGACTTTCAAAATTTCGAAGCCGTTTTTTCGACAATAGCTCAGTTTTGGATTTTGACGTGTGCAATGTGCTCAGTTCGCGGCGCGCGCTCCGTCATCGGAGGGTCAAGATCTTCACTATGCACTCTACATGTAGTTCGTGTAAACTGGAAAAAATCCCCGGACTACATTCAATGCTTCGTTTTCTGCTGATTTCGATTCCCACATTGACTTGAGGTTTTCCACTGACATCTTTGTGACTCTGGGGGAATGCTTTTCTCAACCAATTTTAACCGCATTTTCCATTTGAAAACTAAAATAACTGCTAACATGGTCTTCAAAACGAGATCGTAACTCAGACGGTAACTTTGTTCTGATGTTCACTAGGTTCAGGATTTATTTCACCTTTTGCTTCACTTACGCAAACATTACGTGTACACAGAACTTTCAGTTTAAACAAAGTGCAGCACTGAACCTCACAAGTTTGCAAGTGAGCTTTCCAAACCGTGCAAGTATCCACAGACACGTCGGGCATTCGAGTATCAAATATTTCAGAACTGTTCGCATAATCCATGATGTCTTCTGACGAAAGGATTTCCTAAACGTTTATCGTATCATATGGTATTTGTCAAGCCTCCAGTTTACATAATTCGCGTGCATGCATGCAGCTCTGTTTCTGTGTATTTTTATTGGAGAATAATTAATTCCAGGTATAGTGTCACCCGGAAGAACGAGCAGAGACGCCCGTGTAAGCACGCCACCAGTCCAGCCCTCTATCGGACCGGACCTGAACCAGAATGGGTCGCCACATGCACTCCGGCTGTCAATAGCGATAGCTTAGGTGGCGCTGATTCGAGACTACGGCCAGTTGGTTTCGATCGCTACAGCCTGCTGTCACTTCGTCTGTAAAAGGATCTAGGTAAATAAGATGAGGAGGTGACCGTGAATAAACTGTCAGTGAAACTGGGCTGATAATATGACATCGGAACTGCAGCACAACCTGCACCGGAACTCGGCAAATTCTTTTCAACCCATGTCATACGCAATGCATTCTGCGAGAAGGGAGCCGTGTAGTTTTCAATTTTATTCATATCTCTTTGACTCGCTTTATATTCGTTGAAACCTTCTCTCTAACAGTATCTTCTTTTTGTTTTCACCGATTTATAAAATGATTTAGAGGTGAAAGCCGAGAGCGTCAACTTTTTGGCAAATTGGTTTGCGCTGCGTCATAAGAATGTCCTTAAAGTATTCCATGTACGGTGATCACTATCTCTTGCATCCAAATACACATCCTGTGCGGCTGCCTGGCAACGGTAATAACACTGCAATTACGTCCCTGCTGCTTACGTTTTTATCAATGCATTTCACCTTCAAACAGGTCGAGTGACCAAACTTAGAAACTGTATGACTATAGAACGAAACCTTCATATCGAATTCACCACTCTAAATTAAAATTCGGAAAAGGAAATGCAAAAGAATGAATAAGTCGTTAGCGAGTCCGGAACAACGGGATTCCGGGACAAAAGATGGTGTCATCACATGGGACAGCAGACGGGGATCCAGGTCAGGTGACTCGGCTCCCTCTCCTCGAGCACTCTTGGTTTGCTGCAAAGGAGGAATACAAAGTGCCCCCCTACTAGGGGTAGTACACTGTCCATGTATTTCTGGCAATCGCCAAACCCTGTAGCCATGATGACCCTGGTACAAGATTAACAAGTGCTTGCCGAGAGCTCAGTGTAGCACACGCGAACCCGCACAGGGTTCGTCACTGGCTTGTCCTCTTGACATCCGCGAACATATTTTGAAGTCAATGAGGGGACAAGTGTGGTTTATGGTTGAATAAAAGAAATCCGTCACGCCATTAATCTTTCGGACACGAGCGGAGTTAATGGCTCGTAGCTGAAACGGACCAACTTCCACATGGCGACAATGACAGTCGGCCGTGACGTGCAGAAATGTTGCTCAGCTCTCAACACAATTAAAAAGATATAATACGCGAATTGGAAACTGTACGAGAAAAACGAATGGATAAAAAGTTACTAAGCTTTTCTTTTGAACAATGTTTGAAAGCGTGTCATGTGACAACGAACATTTAGCTATTTACATCAATTGGAAGTTTTCAATTTGTAAATTATCATTCTAAAAATAAAGCGTACAATGTTTTTAGGATATAGTTTGTACACTGGGCGTGAAATTAATCATCATTTTCCGATATAACAACAAAATAATGAAGTACACCTTGTCGCTATATGGCAATTGAGTATTTGGTGGACCGTAACATTCGGCATTCTTTCATTCTTGTAACTTCCTTGCGACCATCACCCGTGTCGTCAAATTCAAATATCACTGTTGTGCAGATAGACATGCAAACGATTCGTAAAATATGACCATTGATATTGCTCGTGCTTGAAAGAAATTGCATTTTGTCCCTGTCTTCAAAACCAGAATAATAAATTGGGTCAAGTGAAAGACGCCTTTGTGCTCTCACAACGCTAAAATATTTCCTGTTGGCATGAGTCTAAAGCCACAGTTCGGGCCTATTTAGGTCCCCACAAAAATGAAAAAAACGGAGTGGGTCAGGTTGGACGGCAATTTTGTGATTGGGGAGCAATTGCCATAGGACTTGAAGTTATTTTGAGTAAATGAAGTCCACAAATTTGACATCTGCTCCTATTTACCCGGATACGGATGTTTCGCCTTGTTCAGTGGGGAATTTCTTGGCACGAATACATGTACCCTTCAGACAAATGTACATTGGCAAAAATCTGGCAGTTAATGACATATTTTTGTCTAAATTTCTGTAATCTCAGTGTGCAAGAGCGTTTAAATTCGTCTCCTCTCTTGTATCGGGCAGTTGTGAACTTGTGATTTTTGGTACAAAGCCGAAATTGCAATTTTTGGTCATCTCTATTCTTACCAGAATACGTAACAAGGCGATAAGGCATGGCTTTGTTGAATTTTTCCATTTCTGAGACACACCATCTAGGGTGTTTTCTGCGAATTATGCTGTTGTTTTCTTGTGTCTCGGGTGTAAACATGGGCTATTAACCAAGACTTTTGATAAGGTCAAAATCAGCCACTCGATCTGTGATGTTTACCCATGATTTTTGATCATGGCTCTCCGAGTGAGGTGATACATGTAAATCCACTTTTCATGCTGATAGATGGCGACACCAGATGCGCGACTCTCATTACGTTTTGGTGCCTACACAACTGTAAAAATCTTATTTACTCACCAAATGCAATATTCTAACGCCTGGACGGAAATCGGATCCAGCCAGTGGGCGTGTTATGAGATATACCCCAGCCCAAGGTAACCACTTGGTCGGTGATCATGATCAAACCGTATAATATACAGTAGGTCTCATGCGCAGGACCGCAGGAAGCGGGGGTGGGCCGGGGGTCATGTGAAATGCCCGTCTCCCATGTTTACCCTGTTGCCCTCAAGAATCTGCGAGCATGCCTTCGAGAATTGTTTATAATAGCATGTTTTGACAAACAATGAATTCATTGGTTTCAGATTTACATGTTTATGTATCTAGGAAAATCGACTGATTCGTGTGATGTTTGACAATTAGAAGCTCATCTTGTAAGAATTGATGATGCTTCAGTGAACTTAGTTGCAGGCTGAAGTTGGGAAAATCTCCATTATCCGATCCCCAAGTAGTAAAATACATTAGACGATTCTTGCCTATCTGAAATAACCCTCAAAGATGTTTAGGGAATTCGGAAGTTGTGCAAGGTGTCCCAAAAATGTACATACAATTTAAATGACAAAGCTTTTAGTGTTTATTGACTTAGGAACTAGATTAGTGGCTTAAATTCAAAAACAGGAATTAAATCTTTAAATCAAATTGAACGCACTGCTCCTGAGCTCGGGTAGATTAAAGTCTTTGCACTTCCTTGATGTTTTTTAGTTTCCAGTATCATTGCGCAATAAATTTTCGTTTTCCGAAACTGAGTCGTTTGCTTGCCATTTCTATACATGTATGCGTACAGACCTCGTAATTGCTCACCCATCCACTTTTAAAACAAAGTGAAACCACGGTATCTGATCCACGTGAATTGAACTCCTGACGTTGTGCTGAAGTATGGGCACATTTTAGGGACACCCTGTTCATCATTTGTCCCTCGCCAATAACTTAGAGGACATGATACCTGTATTTTAACAAGGGATATTGAAACAACCCCAAATACAGTGTACCAGTGTCTTCGGAACCTCAACCTTTCAAAATATGCCTTCAAAGATTGGGTTAAACTGGACCGTAATAAAAATGAATCTTGACCTTAGGGTCAGCGCAGACGGATAGCTACGAATTGCCTGTCTCAAGTGGATCATAGCCGAGCTCACCAGTTGCTAGCCTAGCTCTAATCCCGTCCACGCCTCCAGATGGCGGGAGCTGTCAGCTCACAGTTGGCAGCCCAGCTTCCAGGTATCTCTGTGTTGGCCCTTAGGAGTCATTTTCACTCTTCGTGAAACTTAATTGAAACACGGTTATAATACTCAAGTTCTGATGGTTGCCTCCCCAACGTTTGCTCCCACCTGAGGCGGGCATGGGAGTACAAAATTAGCTACATGTACATCTACAGAATGGTTAAGGGAGGTGGTCGGTGGCGAAAGGACTGGGGGAGGGGGCTAACCATGGTTTGGCGACGTCGAATTAGTTGTGCCCTTTCCACTGAGTTGGGTAGGGCCTAATTCAGATTTGCGGGGACCGGTGTCGCCATGTCGCCGTCGGACAGTCGCTGACTGCAAAAGTTTGGTGGGTTCACACTTTTACGCGATTGACGACCATTCGCGCGATTGACAACCTTTCACAATTTTCTTTGGGCATGGGTAGCATGTCGGCAAATAACACCAGAAAATTTCGGTTCGGTTCGGTTCGGTTCAGTTTCAGCGTTCTTCATGCGCGTACCGAGGGGGGGCTCGGGGGTTACCACGTGGCAGAGAAAATAAAGCAATTGCACGTGAACGTTTCGTATGAATCCGATCCGCCATTTCTGAGATGTGATGTTCCACAGTTAGACAAATCTTTAACATTTCTAGGGTCCTGCAAAACTTTAACTGAAAACTTCACAGCTGTTCAACGTAGTCAGTTTAAAATGTATCTCAAGTTCCAGGGTTAAGCTAAATGGTAGACAACGCAATGTTACATTGATCCGATTAACCTGTTTATGTCCCGCTTAGCATAAGATTACAATCCCGTACTCAACATTTGCAAATTATATTTTATACCAGCATGTTTACAATTAAAAATGCGTCGCGTACTTTTGTGCTCCATATATATCGATGAATTTCCTCGGTGGTAGGATTTTAACAGTCATTTTTAATGGCTATTAAAATGTCTGCAAACATTTCAGTATCGACAAAAAACTGGAGAAAGTAAAAACAAAATATTTTAGAAAGATTCTGTTTCGCAGCCAATCAAGTTTTCTGGTAAAAAAATATGTATAGTAGTATGGCTGAAGAGAATCTTTGTGACCAGAAAGCAACACAGTTCAATAACTACAAAACTGAGGACTGATTTTATTTGTTCCAATACTTGATGCGGGTGCGTGATGTATGTCCAGTAATAATTACCGCGCGTGACAGCGTGAGAAGAGATATATCCTGCATTTAGTTATATCGCAACAAGTAATCACTTACGGCATGATAGGTTTCAATCAGATCTCAGGTTAAACAAAGAATACAACTTTTCTTTACAATGAAATATTACCTTGCTCACCTACTGCTTCTGACACCGATCCGATGAGTTTGTTGCCGAAAATGGTCATATCGGCCCACAGTCGGGCGATTACCTGAGATTATCGGGAGCATCTAGCGGGCGTCGGGCTTAACAACAATTACCAATCACTACATTAATTACTGATCCGATGACAGATCGCCCGATCATACCACCACCAGGGTGGGATAAAACTCAATTGGTAAAATAACTATGGAAATGGTCGTGCACCTACGACGTTTTACTGAATTAGCCTGCATATGAATTGATATGTTTTCTGCATACGCGATTTTTAATGACAACAATATGCTATCGAAATCAATAGGGTTCGAAGACCATTTCTTGTTTATAACTCCAGTACCCAAAGTGGTTCGTGATGATGACCTGCTGTTCCCAACGGATTTTCTTGCCGCAGTCGGACTGAACCATGGTCTCTCAATGAGGACACCACAGCCAGACACTTATATAATGCCGTGTAGTTAAAGGGACGTCTTCTAATTCAAATCGTGTTTTTCCTTCTGAGCCGCGATACAAAATGTATCCGTACCTTGATCACAGAAAATGACGTACATCATTGAAGAATTCATTCAGGACACTACCACGTGAAAACGAGCGCCAATACTTCATCATCTTTGACAAAGTTACCCAACCTTTCCAAACTGGTCTGCTCCACATAAACTCCTTTTGATGGCAGAAACCATTTGCCATCATGGTAAGGACTGTTAATACACTTTTCTTATAGTTTATGCTTCTGTTCTCCGATTGGCTAAAACACGGTACGGTGAATTCTGTTATGAAGTGATGAGGTGGTACTGACCGGCTTGCCATGGAGTACAGTATCACTTATCAACATTCAAGCCGCCAGGATGACAGAGGTCGCAATTCGTGAACTGACCGATCAGACGTAGTAGAAATCGTAAACTCCTGAATGCGTAAACGAAATGAGCCGTTGACAGTACATCAAAAAACGCGCCATTCTAAGAAATGAAGAAATCAGAGGAAAGAAGCATCGGTGTTAGTATAATAACAGAAATATCGACAGATCCCTCGGGGCATATCAGGTCGGAAGAGCGTTGTTGCCTTCGAGGTCATATGTCACCTGATGTTGCCCTCGGGATCGGTCCATATATGTATACTAATCAGTCTGTTTCATGTTTTTTTATATTTATACCGCAGGTAAGAAGGAAATGATCCCTTTTAGATTAATGCGTAGACTGCAAAAAGTCTAACGGTTGCCAGATGGTATTACTTGATATTTCGTTTTTATTAAACGACATACACACGTGTTGTTAAGTGTGGGTTAGCCGTGCACACATTCAGAATTTTCATCAGTCTGTTTCCGACTGATTGTTGTTGACGTGTTGTTTTGCGGTAAATTAATAATGCAATTCACTGGCAATAACCACCAACTTGTATGTGTATGCACCCTTTTGATGTCACAAAGCCTAAATGATCTTTACAGGTGGTTTCTGCAATAACGGTATTTTTGTCATGGTGAATCGGTTTACACGACTAGAGTCCATTTTTAATCGAGGAAGGTCACCGTGAAGGACATTGTTTCCCATCAATATCGCATTGACAACATTTGAAAGATGGCCGCCGTGAAGAGCATCTCGGCAATAGCGCTTCTCTTGACAATATTGGGTAGGTAATTGTTGGTTAAAAATTAAATAGCAGAGTTAATAAAAATTAGTGACAGTTTAATTCGAGAAACTGGAATCATTATGTTATCAAAATTTTGAAGTAAAAAGCGGATATTAAGACTTAGTAATTACGTTTGTGAGTTAGTTTATGTTCGACACAGGTCCCGAACGACAGAAAGCGCGTTTACAAACTCAGCTTCGAGAGATATAATGATCTTTACAATTGTACTGAAAAAAATAAAGTAAATGCGTTTTTTTTTGATTAATTGCGTCTGTAATTAGAATATTTAAAGCTAAGTAAGTCTATTGCTACCTTTTTAAGTCAATTTTTAATGGAACTTGGACCACTGCCACAGATCGTGACATTGGATTTCGCGAATTAATGAGAAATTAATAAATCTTAAATAAATCAATCAGCCAATGTCCAGCAGCTATCGGGTATTTCCGATAGATCCCCCTAGGGGCTCTTTTATAAACGTTCGTTTTTCCAAAGTGATTTTGCGTCCACAAAAAGCGCCCCATGGGACTCTTTCGGAAAAAACAATGGAGCTTTTTAGGAAACTAAGTATTGTGTCATCATTCAGCAGTGGGCTTAAAAGTTCTGTGAGACAGAGGAAGTAACAACGCTTTAGATTATGAAGTTGAACTCAGTGATGTTGGCATCGGGGCGGTGATTTGTTTACTCCACCTAAAAGTCAAAGCTTGGTTAATTTGAATTACTAGCTAGGTTTTCCTTTGTCGTTTGATTGACTACTGTGAGAGTAATCCGGCGACGCCTCCAATGGCAAGATACCGATGCTGAAACTTGAAATGTTTTAGCGTCCTTTCATGGATCAAAATCGAGAGAATAATGGCAATTTGTCACTTTTCCCATACCTGGGTCCCGTGCCAGAAATGCACAACAATTGTCCCTGATTTTTTTTGTCCTTGTTTCCGAAAGAGCCCCCACGGGGCTTTATGTTGGCGGGGTTTTATGTTGGCGTTGCTTTATATTGGCGGGGCTTTGCCGGAAATTCCCGGTAAGCCTATTGTAGTCTTGCTTCTTACTTAGTTTGCTTTCAGAACCTGAGATATCGTAGGATGTACACTACTCATCACAGGCTCACACCTTTATTACACAACGCAAAAATTATTACCACTCACACAAACCCTTACAACGGAATCTGAAGATGATGCAAACTTACAACAGACGATTTTCATGGCAAGTGGCGGAAAAATACCAACAGGAAAGTGAATGACGCACTAAAAATTGTCTGTACCAAGAGTACTTGAGTACAGTTGTAGTTCAGGTTCCTTGGTAAGGACTTTTGTACATGGTAAGAGTTTTTGCGCTGTGTGGTAAAGACTGTTCTCGCCCCCTGTGANTTGCCGGAAATTCCCGGTAAGCCTATTGTAGTCTTGCTTCTTACTTAGTTTGCTTTCAGAACCTGAGATATCGGAGGATGTACACTACTCATCACAGGCTCACACCTTTATTACACAACGCAAAAATTATTACCACTCACACAAACCCTTACAACGGAATCTGAAGATGATGCAAACTTACAACAGATGATTTTCATGGCAAGTGGCGGAAAAATACCAACAGGAAAGTGAATGACGCACTAAAAATTGTCTGTACCAAGAGTACTTGAGTACAGTTGTAGTTCAGGTTCCTTGGTAAGGACTTTTGTACATGGTAAGAGTTTTTGCGCTGTGTGGTAAAGACTGTTCTCGCCCCCTGTGATGACTCATGATGCGCTGCGTAGTAAAGACTGTTCTCGCCTCCTGTGATGACTCGTGATGCGCTGTGTGATAAAGACTGTTCTCGCCCTCTGTGATGACTCATGATGCGCTGTGTGATAAAGACTGTTCTCGCCCCCTGTGATGACTCATGATGCGCTGTGTGATGAAGACTGTTCTCGCCCCCTGTGATGACTCATGATTTCAATGTAGATATCTAAACACCAAGTAATCATTGGATGCGATATTTCTGCCTGTCCCAAGGACACGAAAAAACTGGCCAAAGTGACACGAATTTATTCAAGTGGCGATTTTTCGGAACCCCGTATACTGGTAAACATTTGTCTCGATAAAATTTTAATCTACCTGGGGAGCTGAAGCCAGATGACATTGCCAAAAGACTAAAGTACACCTGCGCAATGCGGTTATGACTGTGTAGAAGTTGCTGTCGTAAACATGTATTTACGCATGGGTTAAAAAGTATTGAGCGATTACAAAACAACTTTCCAACATTGTCCAGGTTATTATACAGAAATTTGATAGAGATATTTACATGAAAGAGTATTGAACTGATAATTTTGAAAATAATTAGTGAGAAAGGTGAACAACAACAGCCACACCTACAAAAACTTTAAAGGAACACAGATGGTTTAAAGGGACAAAGAAACGAAAAACGTATTTTTTGGATTATCGTTGGGTAAGATAATAATAAGCTTTGACTAGAGATAGGAAACATCAAAATACGCCGTGTTATGTAATTTTATTGGAAATAGTCGATTAGGAACTTTGACTTCCAGAAATCGTGGTGGTGAACGTACAAGAAGATTGAAAAGCTAAAAGAGACGATAATCCACGTGCCTTCTTTCAAAAACTTTGGATTTGGGGCTCTTGTTGTTATAAAAGCGCTCTCATCTTCTTTCTTCCTCATTTTAGAATGATTTCTAAGTTTGAGAAGAACTGTTTCGTTGTTAGGTCGGTTGTTTATCACGACGGTGACTTCCAGGAAATTTAACGGAAACAGTTTCAATTCAAAGAATAAGAACGCAATCATGTTGTAGTGGAAGCGCAAACAAGCCTGTGAAGACAGTGTTTCTAACGCCAGAACATGGTTTACAGCTGCATCATCGAATGGTGGCAAAAGTCATCAAGATCGTTTCGCGTTTTGTCCCTGCTGCCTTTCATGTAAATAACGTGATTTGTGAACGCAGACAGGGTCGCTTTGTTGACGTTCTTTCCACCACAGCATCCCAGTAAGTCAAGAGTGTGGACTAAGGCCCGTTTATACCCAGGTGTAGCTGGATATTTACGACACATCTCGGGGGGTGCTGCCGTTGAAGAGGTATACCGAAAGTGCCGCCCACTCAGAAGTGTAGCTTTTTCACGTCCGGCTTCTTCACGAAAGAGTGCCTTTTCCGACAAAATCCTCTGCAAAGCGTTTACTTCAGGAGCGCTATAGGGTCATAAAAATATAACACGCTCATTCGATCTTCAATTGTTGCCAAATGAGCCTACAAACAAGTCACAAACAATGAATGCACTTTTCAAATTCGCAATGTGTGGGTTGGCTAAACTTAATGAACTGACGCATTTTTTGGTTTCTATGCACTTGTTGGTAATGGAAATAAAATTTTATCACGGTTAATGTAATATTATGAGACAGATTTTATATACAAGGCTTAATTCGATTTTTGTTTTTAGCCAGCTAAACTGGGTGAAATGCAGCTTTAATTTTTTACGTGTACCCTCCCCCGACAAAAATATGGTCGAGTACCCCTCCCCCCGGATATTCCATTACTTTCGCCGATAACAACGTGGGCGTTTAAAGTGATGGAATTGGAATTGTGCCATGTATACCATTGTAGATAAAGTCACATCTAAATTTGAAGAATTTCGACGATGTCACGGTTGTGTAGACACCATGTCGAAGTAAACGCTCCGCCAAAGAAGTGAAATACACACGAGTAACGATGTTGTTTACAGGCTGTGAATTTTGGTTTTAGTCATAGTCTATTGTGGCATATTGCTTGACACCCGAAAGGTGCGACAGCTGGTGTCTCTTTCACATGTTTATTACCTTCGATCGTGTTTAATTACGTGACTGTCTACTCAAGAAGTCATTTCCTCAACCCCTTCCACTCCACTGTGTTCGTATAAGTGTATGATCATTATTTATTGAGCTCTACATAAATTCGTTGTTGTAATTATTAGCAATATATCTGTTTGTACACACTTTCTAGCGCGACTTTTCGACAAGGATAATCCGAATTCAAAGCAAAGCAACTGAATCCTGTGGAACAGTGTCGAAAAGTCGCGCCAGAGCGTACGAGTTCAGATATTTGTTTGAGGTACGGGTGAACGTACATATATAGACCTATACTGTTTGTGATCATGTACACGACCAAAACCCAATCAAGAAAATAAAAGCATAACCTTGTTTTTATAAATTTCCGCATTTAATTGATGTCACGAAGACTTTAAAGCACATTTCATTCCATTGTTTAAATGGCATCTGGTGGACGTTGAACGGTCTCACTTAAGCAACTGGTATGGTACACTAGCAATTTTGGTTGATCACAATTTATGATATAGAGGATTTCTATGAAATCATGTAAATTGTATTATATGATACATCTGGTCAATAGGAATCATATTAACTGTTGATATAATTTACCGTACACGGTTTAATATCAATAGTTGTGATTTAAAGGATTTCTTATCATTGAGCAATGATAAATGATCAAAAGAGGTTTTCCATGAATAATGACCAGATTGATATATCATTTATTACCAGTCTGGTATGAATTCACGTCAACCCAAATGGGAGCGTTTTTCTTATTGATGTTACTTTGGTGCGACGGTGGGGCATTCATGGGCGAGAAGTAATAACGCAGTTAATGTAAGAACTTTTACACGTCCAATGTGAAATGTTTTTCCTAAATCGATAAAAATGTCGTTAATGGTTTGATGTTTCTTTTATATACCAGTTTTTCACCTTTTATTTCGTAAATACGTCCGTAATAGTATTCAGGGTAACACAGAAATATAAGTAATTTAACGTGAGTCATACGTGTACTACAGTTAACGGTAAATATTCTTCGATTTCGAACAGAATATGCTGGCAAAGTGATTTTTGCCAAAATTCTCAACAATGTGAATGAGAATGTACATTTTCTTCAATATTGTCATTTGAACAACTATCGCCCATAAATACATGCAAACATTCTGAGCGATATTTACAATTTGATAAGCCTTAGGAAAATATAGAATTGCATTCGTTTTGTGCTATAAACTGAAGAAACTGTTCATTGGGTGTAATATATTAATTTTGTATTCATTTCATTATAAGAAATCACTTTATTTTACTTACTACTTTCAGGCAACGTCGATGCGATATGCCGCAAAACTTGTGAACGCTTCCCGAAGGCGAGTTGCACGTAAGTTAGTAGTCCGAAAAACAAAATCAAAGCGAAGCCATCGTAACCCCAACACTGCGGTTATAGAATTTCCCCTTGGCATGCTGAACTTTCATTTGCGCTGCCACTAATTCGTTTACGAATGAAAACGCTTCAGAAAAGCTAAGGACTGACCAGCCTTTCGGAAATTTGAGCTCTTTCATTCAGTAGCAGGTTATCGCACAGTTCGGCAGCAGGTTATAACACAATTCAGGGGCAGGTTGTCACACAATTCAGCAACAAGTTGTCACACAATTCAGTAGCTGGTTAACAAACAATTCAGCAGCAAGTTATGACACAGCTCAGTAGCAGGATATTGCACAGTTCAGCATCAGGTTATGACACAATTCAGTAGCAGGTTGTCACACAATTCAGCAGCAAGTTATGGCACAACTCAGTAGCAGGATATTGCACAGTTCAGCATCAGGTTATGGCACAATTCAGCAACAGGTTGTCACACAATTCAGTAGCAGGTTGTCACACAATTCAGTAGCAAGTTATGGCACAACTCAGTAGCAGGATATTGCACAGTTCAGCATCAGGTTATGACACAATTCAGCAACAGGTTGTCACACAATTCAGTAGCAGGTTAACAAACAATTCAGCAGCAGGTTATTGCACAGTTCAGCATCAGGTTATGACACAACTCAGTAGCAGGTTATCACACAGTTCAGCAGCAAGTTATGTCACAACTCAGTAGTAGGTTGTCACACAGCACAGTAGCAGGTTAGTTCCAACTCAATTTTGGTATAAACTCGAAGTAAAAGTGGCTATAAAGCCGCATGAGACAAAAATAGATTCATCTAAAAGAGGATGTACACGTCGTCATCGGCCCAAAGAAGATGTACACGTCGTCATCCATGTATAAACAATTGCTATCAGCAACGCATAAATTGTTCACAACTGTGAAGTCAGGTTTAAAAGGAGAAGGGTTTGCTCACATGCTCTCTCTTAAAAACGGACCTTTTCCTTGCTCTTGTGCTTGTTGATGCTTTGAATGATCTGTTTTAGGATGGAGAATAGAGAGTTGTGACATAGTTTGTGTGATTGAGCAACCTAGTTCATAGTTTTTTCAGGTTTGGAGTAAGACGGAATTTCTTCTCCAGATTCCAAATTGCAGTAAGGAGAACGTGATCTGATCAGTTATGCATAATTAGATTTGTGCCATCTACAAAATGCCTGCCTGAATACAGTCATCGCATTTCAGTGCTATGAAGAATAGCACTCTCAAAGGATGGGACATCTGACTCCTCAGAGCTAAAAATGAAGTGATATTGATTCGGACATTCCGACCACAATTAAGTTGAAAAATGACTCTTTCATTTGCACCTGCCTCAACAATGGCACACGTGTACTAAATCGATGTATTATGCCACCACTTCGTGTTCTGTGAATAACTCAAGATAAGAAGGCGTCAAGAAAAACAACAGGACGATTCGTCATATTTTCCGGCTCGTTACAAAACCACTTGTTTACAACAGACACAGACGTCAATGCGTGCTAAAGCGTCATTTTGTGTGTACTTCTCCCCAGAGATGACGCTTTGAAAGCCGTACCGTATGTTGTGTGTACTTACATGTAGGACTGAAAGCAGATTGATAGAACAACAGATTTTGTAATAAAGCTTTCATTTACAAATCAATAAACCTAGCACCTGTGAAGATATAATTACGGGTGACGTGCGTATATATATTCTAACCTTCGCATGTAATAAATTTCCCTTTGATCTTATTGAGAAGATGAGGTGCTAAATGCGTTAGAGCGTTGATCAGAACTGGTCTAAACTAAGAACTGTTTGAAAAGTCTTAATAAATCAAGGAGTGCCGTCTTATTTGTCGCTTAGATAGTTTTGCAATTTTAATGTGAATCTTCATTCGTCTCAGGTACTATAACTCGTACACTTAAGTGTACTGTCTAAAACCCCTTCAATCCTGGTTTCATCATTTTACCTTTATCCAGGAGACTACTGGTTCTGAGACATGTTACTGCAATACTAAAGATAAAGCCAATTTATGTTGAATTCCTCTTCGTGAAACCTCCGAGCTTTGTGTTTTTCCCCACGGCCGTCCGTTAATTAACACATCCAAAACGTTAGTCACACGTGACGATATAGCGGTCTTCGCGTTTTGTGGTATGACGAGCGTGACAGTGAGTGGTTTTCTAACAAAGATTCTAACTCTTAAAAAGTGTCCTCCCCCTACCTTTAAACGGTGCTTTTATTTGGGGTACTAGAAAGGTAAAACTTATGCCATTTTGCGACGAGGGCTTACTCTACTCGGTATACAAAACCGAGGTTTACGCTTTTTTCAAGGCATCACTCTTGCAGATGTCAGAGGAAAATTTACTCACTATATTTTCGCGATCGAGATTGTCAAGCGTTTTGCATCTAAAACCATTTGACAATGTTCATTTTCCAGAAAAAATTGTAACACGTGCGAGGCAAGATTCTGCATCGGCTACCTGGATGTGACAGAGTCATGTGACTTACTTCCGGTGTGTCCGCCGAAAGACCTCTTCCCTTGTTTTGTCAACCCTTGCCAGTTTGGACAATGCGAGCGGTTCCCAAGGGCAAAATGCATGTAAGTTGTTTCAATTGAGTACTTTTTCAAATCTAACACATATACCGGTACAGTCTAGTTATATTCTGGGCACTAATCTGTGTGTCACTATACTTACTAACATGGCTTGGTTTGTTTTTGCGTGTATCTTCGCTTATACATAGATTTTAATGAACGGAAGCGCTATACAGCAACTCAAATTTAAACTATTTAAGCCCTTAGCAAAAAGGCCATAAAAGGTTGACAAATGCACATAGTTCGACCATGATTGTGCTCTACAGTTCAACAAAAATTACCCGTTAGCATTCAACAGACGCTTGACATCTGATACATAAGTCTCATCAGTGTTACACCAAAGGCGTCGAAGGTTCGGTGGTGGCAAAGCGCGTTTATATTAGAGGCAGTACTGTGTAATGCCATCAATGGGAATAAACGTCTTTTTGGTGCGAGTTTCAAAATAAAGAGTCTGTCTATCTTAAGGCAGTTACAAATTTCCTTTCCATTATAAAAATGATTTAGACCCTTACAGTTATGAAACTGGTATCGAGTGGCAGATTTAGGGTGGCAAGGGGCCATGCCCCCCTCCCAAAATTCTTCCAGATTCCATTTGGAAGTTCGGGGTGAGAATGTTTGACGGGCAAAATCTTGGCTTATACCCTGCTCTGTCCCCCAACTGTGAAGTGAACGACTGCTATAAATTAAACACACATAAAGACGCGGGATCTAATCTTTGTACTCGATATAGGACTGACTAGCAATTACTTTTAACATTTTCATTCCATTTTTATACTAACTCAAGATATATGTTGATTATTCTGTGTTGGACTGCATTGTGGTTTATGTGCCACTGGATGATTGTCTATTCCAAGCTTGCAACTGATAATCCTTAGACTCAACTCGAGATTTCGAGTAAAAACACGAAACTTCGAGTTCAGATCCGAACTTTTATCTTTAATGCTGAGGTCACCAAATGTAAACTGGGAAGAGACAGTCTTCCACGTATAAAGCATAATGTACTCTGGCACAGAATAATAGATACATATCTTGCATTCGCACAAAGTAGACCAGAAATGGCAAAAATAATTTCGAGGTCGATTTGGAGTACAAAGATTAGACCCTGGACTTAGGCGCAGGGTGTAATCTCTGAACTCAGACTCGATTCAGACTTCGTCANTGCAAAAGACCTGAAAGTTCATTATTACTTCTTGAGACCAAATTCTATAAGTTGGTATGCCACGGCGCGTTATTTCATGGTCTCAAAAATGCCGAACAGTCAGTTCTTTGCAAATGCAGAATACGGTTCTCATCTGAGAACGAGGCAAACTCAGGTTTATCTGATAGTGGTAAGTTGTCTTGATCTAGAGTTCGGTTCTCAGACAGAACACAGGTTGATAGGCGCTTTAAACTGTGGAGTGAACGACTGCTATAAATTAAACACACATAAAGACGCGGGATCTAATCTTTGTACTCGATATAGGACTAGCAATTACTTTTAACATTTTCATTCCATTTTTATACTAACTCAAGATATATGTTGATTATTCTGTGTTGGACTGCATTGTGGTTTATGTGCCACTGGACGATTGTCTATTCCAAGCTTGCATCTGATGATCCTTAGACTCAACTCGAGATTTCGAGTAAAAACACGAAACTTCGAGTTCAGATCCGAACTTTTATCTTTAATGCTGAGGTCACCAAATGTAAACTGGGAAGAGACAGTCTTCCACGTATAAAGCATAATGTACTCTGGCACAGAATAATAGATACATATCTTGCATTCGCACAAAGTAGACCAGAAATGGCAAAAATAATTTCGAGGTCGATTTGGAGTACAAAGATTAGACCCTGGACTTAGGCGCAGGGTGTAATCTCTGAACTCAGACTCGATTCAGACTTCGTCATACCGCATTGTACGAGTGCAAGGAGGTAAATTTAATCGAAGGGTGCCTTGAGCTTGGTAAATTTTCAATCGAATTGTGTTTCGAGCTAGTACAGCAATAAGATACCGGCCGGCTAGGTGAATCGGTAACAAGTGATCCGCTTGCCTATTTATGGATAACATTGTGCTCAAGTGAATGGACAGGTCATAATGAACTACGTTTTTTTCAAAATAACATATATGGGTGCACTATTAAGAGGAAATTTTCCGAATAAGCACTCCACTATCTGGACACTTTGACAATAGAACTTGTAACACCAAATAAACGCCCATGGGCGTTTTATCGGATGGGCTTGTCTACGGAAAATCCTGGTACGAGTTTATCTCTTACTATCTGCTTGATTCAATACGTCCTATTTACTTATTTCCTTACTCATATCCTCCATAGATGTGGAATTTTTATGAAATGGTAGATATGATGTTTGATCCGAAGGCAGATCTGTCGTTTAAGGCGAGTGTTCATGGAGGGTCCCTATAAGTATCAGTCGTCTTACGAGTAACTAGCATATCATTGATGTGCAGAGTTCTAATAGACTGTTCAGTCACGCATGACCACCATGGGGCGAACAGCCTAACAATACGTTATGTCACTGAAATGTAGTCTTCTCTCGTTAGGAAGGGGCAGATCTGCAGTCTGTTTAGGGGGTCGGACGTTAAACAAGCAGAGTAAGGCGCCGTATGTGTTTTTGACAGCGGACCAGACGTCTGATCTGCTTTTGATTGATTCGCTGCTTAAGAAATGTGTTTCATCAGGCTTCCAATACGTCCGACGACGGTAGACAAATGTCCCATACCTATTCTCATTTCAGCCCCGATTACTGCCGTGGGTGTCGTGCACGTTACTTTACACACGTCTATTGGGGACTGGCTGCCGTCGAAATCACCGATTTGTGTCCTTTAGTGCGTTCAAAGTGTCCTGCTGACAAACCTAAGTCGGTGTGTGCAAAAGACCCCTGCGATAAAAAAGGTTCTTGCCGACGGTACCGCAGGAGGGCGATATGCAAGTGAGTTTGGAGTGGTATAAGCTTTCTTGGCAACACCACGCATATCTGTGTGAGATATTGCCGTGTCGAAAACGAGTGCTTTGCGTAGACGCAAGACATCTGCGAGAAAAGCAAAATCTCACAGTACCAGGCAAGACTCGAAGCGAGTGAACGGCTAGAGTTTCGCCGCTAGGCCTGCTCTCGAGATATTCGCTTACACTATCAAAATGGCGACCGCTGAAGTCACTGGCCGGAATGGCGAATTATGGGATAGAATTCACATTTTCCATTTCATAAACGAACATTTTCGCAATGTCCTGCGAGTGTCTTGCATCTGCAGAATGCGTCCCAGGTTGTGTTCGAATGTTGCCCTGGAGACAGAGCCGATGCAATATTGGTGGCCTATTTCTTACAAGGAATGTACGTGATCCTATTGCTTTCGGCAAGTGGACTCGTGTGTGCCTTCATAAAATTGTTTTGAGCTGAGTAATGTTGCACATACAGTAGCATCATTTCTAAAATCTATTGGTCTATTTATACTGCAATGTTTTGGTCGGTCATTTCTCCGGTCATCTTCATGTGCTACAGCGCTCTTAGAAGAACAGACAAAGTTTTAAAAATCACGATAAATGTGTGGAGTATCGTTTATTTTTAAATTTATATAAGTTTCTGGAACGACTTAGACGAGTGAACAACTTAAAATGTTAGTTCAAAATTCCGCAATTTCCCCAATTACAAATAACCTTGATATGTTGCATGGCTCAGTCTGTTGTGAACGGTTCCCCCGAGTTAGAAATTTGGCAACTCACAATTACAAGTTCTTTTTACACTTTATCTGGTCCACTTGTTTAGACCATGCCACGTGGCCTTATACTAGGACATATATAAATACTATCATTCGTATTTTTCCAGGCCAGACTACTGTGGAGGCTGCCACGCCCGATACTTTATAAAGGTCTGGGGCAACTATAAAGAGGTGACTAACAGGTGCTAGACGACAGCGACTGTGCAAGAGACTTCTCCATATTATAACTACTTATTTAAGTGTTACCGTGTGATAAAGAAATTGATTGACGTTTTCGTTTTAAACAGTTCCAGTGTTGTCCACTGGACCCTAGTATTTAAACAATTCTTGAGATCTGCTGTTAAGAGAGGTCTGTGTAATGCGATGGAAGCCAGAGTTCGTGAGTGGCAAAACAGGCGTCAGTTTTGCCGTCCTTCACGGACAATAACAAAATAATTGCGGTGATTGCTAACTTTATGTTTACCCCCAGTGCTAGTGGATAACGCCCGTTTGTCGCCAGGTCTCTAGACGAGCCTAGACGTCACTGTGTTTCTATGTCAAAATTATCCTCAGACAGACAGAAGTGGGATTGTTTACCGTGATTTTCAAAATGCAATGTATTTTAGAGTAAAATTTAGGCATCCGTTGATCAACTACACTTGTATCATAATGCACTTATATTCATGTCTTAAAAGAAACTTTTCTATTCCAAAAAGTAACATTACAAAACAGGCTTTCATGATAAACTCGCTCCCTGACAATGCACCCCACCAGTGAATTGTAACCTTTAGCGAGCAACAGTCTAGCCACCACCTCTCCACAGTCACTCCCACCCCGGGTGTCGCGCTCTGGAAGACGTGAAAGGAGTTGCAAGGACTCTAGGCGTTGTTAGTCCGTTTTAATACGTTAACAAGCCAAGAATAACTTCTCAGGAGAATACAATAATTGCCTGGAGTAGAGAGACATCCGGGAGTAAGTTGTTAAATGACTCGGAATCTGTTGAATACTCGAAAATAATTCAACAAGGCAAGTGAAGTATCATTTATTTCCAATCGCGGGCGAGTGATATTATTTTTAACACAAATTGCATTCAGTGTAGAATTTTTGAATTTCTGGCTTTGCAAAAACAAAGTGGCCGCCACAGGGTAGTTCTATGGCGGGAAAAACGACTACAAAAAGCGCAATGATACACGGGACCGTAATTTACGAAAAATTTCTATAAGAGATTCGTTTTATGTTTTCAAACATCCAGCCATTTAAATTGACTACAATCCTTAACAGCAACTTACTATTTATATAACCCTTTAGCTAGAATGGTGCACAAGAAGTAGTGGCAATGAAAGTGAATTTAGCAGTAGTTTAAAGTGGTGTATATTTAAATCAGAAAATTCAGAGTACACAAGCAAGCATCAGAGTAAAAAAAATCAAAAGAAACTATCAATCATCATATACTGATTTCTTAAAAGGTGCCACTAATTTCTAAAACCGGCCGTCACTTGTTAAGCATACGTTTGTTTCACATATCACGTTATTTATGTTGCGTCAACGTCGACGAGCCAATTCCTTCCAATTCGATTTTATTACGTCACCTATCTTACGACTTTTACAGATAAGCATCAGCCGTTTTAGCTCGTGTACACTTACTTGTATTACTTGGGTGTACTACCTACGAATCATTAACCATAACTTAAACCTAGAAGTCGTATGACGTCATTGCGAACTAGACCAGGGGCCCGTTCCAAGAAAACTGACTTAGCTAAGACAAATCTTAGATTTAAGTCAATTTTAAGATATAACTTCAATGTGTCGTAAGTCCGTTCCAAGAAAGTGATCTTAAGTTTGACGTAAGTTTTTTACTTAAATTTTGTATTAAGTTAGACTTACTTAGCGGGTATGGAAGTTTCAAAGTTTGGAAGTTGAGACAAATCTTAGACTACTTAGCTTAGTCAAAAATGTTTCTTGGAACGGCCCCCTGTACTTTAGGGCTGGGCTGCATAACCCAAAATCCAAAGGAGTTTATCGGGGATCCAACCCCCCCCCTCCCCTGCTCGACCTGTCAAATCTTGCAGTAATCGAGGAACAAGGAGTGTGTCTTATGTCAGTTCATTGTCAGACCTCCAGGTCCTGATTCTGGCTACGCACAGGTGTGTTGCATGACATCACAAGCATTGTTCACTTAAACCTTTTCAAATCTAGCAAAATCGATGCGTACGCATCCCAGAGTATACATTTCAGGGATACGGGGTCTTAAAATCCAGAATCCAGAAACTGCTGTGTAGATTTTCGTCTCCTCGGGAAGCTGGCAGTTGATTTTGGATAGTTGTTACACACAGAGACTATCGTGATAAATTGAATGTCTAGCTACTTGAAATAGCACTTACAAAGTGAGACGTACTTTGTATCTAAAGTCTGCACAGAGTGCCTGCTCGAGGTGACCGCTGTATACCACAATCATAAGCCTCTTGTAAACCGTGAAAAGGTCTGTTGTGACAACGATAAGCGACATAGTTTGACGTCTTATATGTTATCCGGCGTAGAGCTTTTCAACAAGCTGCTCTCTGTTACACTTCCAAGGATTTCTCAAGATATACAATCCTTTATAGCTAAACAGACGCTGGAGGAAACGCCTCGTTTCTTTACCTTTAGACACACTCGTGTCATGTAGCAGAACCATGCACGTATACTACTTATGTCGGTAAGCACGGCTAGTTTGTTTTGCATAATTCGAACCACTAACGTCCACCATTTGTCAGCGATGCACACTGGATATTTAGGGATTGAGCCATGGTACTGAAAGACTCTTGCGCTCAAATAGGCTCAGAAGTAACGTGTCCAAAATTACAACAACTTGCAAACATGATGAAGGAAGTGCCCGACGAAACCATTCGCGGAGATGCGAATGGAACTAAGGTGAATATCTTCTGGCGAAATTGTAAGAAAGGATATTGTATCTGTTAAATGAAGAGTATAAACCTTCTGCAGTGTACGTCCGGAAGTGGATGTCAGTGATGTCATCTCGATTCTGGCACAGTTCCCATTGTAAAGCGTGTGCATAGATATTTATATATATGTACAGAAGTTGAACATTGTTTCAAAAAAGCAAGCGAGGACAGTCGCGATTACAATGCACGATATCACAGTTCCAAGAAGCTTGCTTTATATGTCTGTCCTTTGCTCATCCTGAAGTACAAACAAAAATCACATCAAAAGCAACAAAAGTCTTAACAGTGTCCGTTCTGATCGGGGGCACGGTCGCGCTCAAAACGGCTATAAACCCGAGTTCCGACCAAGAGGCGAACTTTCATGAAGACCACTTGGTCCTTATTACTTAGAGGAGAACCGTTTTATGGGTTTGCAAAGAATTGACAGTTCGCTGTTTCGTGAGACCACGGGAAAACACACCGTGACGCGGTATTTCGTGAGACCATGGGAAAATACGCCGAGACGTGTCAACTCACAGAACCTGGAGCCCGTTCCAAGAAACTGACTTAAGTTCATTTTTGACTTAAGACTAAGATTTGTCTTAACTTCCATACTTTGAAAATTCCACATCCGGTCAGATAGTTAAAATTAAGATTGAACTTTTATCAAAAACGTAATTCAAACTTAGGATTTCTTGCTGAAAACAGTCTGGAGAAAAATTTAAGTTTTATCTTAAAATTTACTAAAATTTAAGATTTGTCTTAGCTAAGTCAGTTTTGTTGGAACGGGCCCCAGCTGGTCTCAAACAATAATGAACTGTCAGTTCTTTTGAATCGCTGAATCATCCTCAATTTGATTAAGGGCAATTTGAGACCAATTTCATAACGGTAAGTGCTCAAAATTAAAAGCTATTTTTTGTTATGGAAGTCGGGTTTACTGCCGCCTCAAGTTGGCACGCAACTTCGTACTTTTACTGATTTTTAGCACAGACATTAGAAACATAGAAGAACGGCCACAGATACGACGAAAACACACCTTCGTTTATTCACTTGAAGTAACAGGGGTCCTTCTTGGTGCGACATAAGACATCTCTGATGTGTGATCGAACTTCAGACATCTTAGGCGCGCTCTGAAATATTACAGTTTTTGCTGTGATACTCTTAAAAACATTTTAATTTCAACAATAATGCTAACAATTAAATACACACCGCAAGTCTTACATAGAGGAAACACGCATTGCAGAACTAACAGCAACCTAAATTTACACGAAGAAAATTTAACGAGAGAAGTTTAAAAATTTAAACACTGAAATCTAAAGAGCGACATCTTCGTGTGGTCTAGTCCACACGGCGATATATGAATCTGACGCTATATTTTTTGCACGGCCTCAAATGGGTAGTAAAAAATTCGGAAATAAGCGAATAATCTAGACTGAGTTTCGTAGAGCAAATTTCTTGCGAGAAAAGCGTGATCACACAAGAGATAACATATGATAACGCCGACTTTATTCACGATTGTTTTGCGTCTCCGGAACGCACCCGTGGTTTGTTTGGCTCATTGTCCATACACTGCCGCACGATCACCTTTTACGTTGCTTTTCATAAGAAGTTTACATGCTACTTATTTCAGATTTAAAACAAAAAACCATCCCGTTATCCCACCACCATTTACTGTAAGATCAATATAATAAATACTTGCCGGCACACTGGGTCCTACGCTGGCTGCACGACGGTTATTTCCCGGGGTAGGAGCTTGTTTAAATTCTGAGGCCCTGCGCATGCGTAGGGTAAAGGGATATGAGCACAAATGACGTAATAACGAGCTAAGACGGTGAGCAACCAAGTGATCACTAAACGAGGCATAATTTTGTGCTAAAGTTTTGGATTTTTATACGAAAACTAGTGTTTCCGGATCCCTTTTAAAGAATAGTGAGGATATTTTGATTGTGTTCTCAACGACAGCAGCGAAATTGCAAGTCGCTTTTATGCCGACTGCTGGGAGTCTTAAGTCTTAATTATAAATTCACTCTTCACAACCTTCAGTTGAAAACTTGATATCTCACCGATGGCATATGAAACAAAAGTAGATAATTAATACAAAGAGATTAGTACGACTAATATATGTACGGATTTCGTAGAGGATCAACCCAACGAGGGTCGGAAAGTGACCACTCAAAATTGGAGACAAACAATATGGCGGTGGTCTGGCTATTACACTAACACGTCTGTTTCAAACCGGCAAAATTCAACAAAAACAACTGTTTAAAATTGTGAACCATACAGATGTGCAAATTAAGCACGTGTTTTCTGAAACGGCATTTAACTGTTGATTTTCCAGTGGGTCAAATGTTTTAAAAAACATTTGACCCGCTCTAAGTTACAGTAGAGAGGTGGCAAGAGTTAGAACTAAGATCGTGGAACCTCCTACACTGTACCAAAACGGTGACGTCATACTTTCCGTCCCTAAATCGAATTCATTTACAGCTAAAGGTGAATTTTAAAAGTAATAGTGGCATCGCAATCGCTTCGTGACTGAACATCAAGCAATCCAGAAACCAAGCTGCAACAGTTCCGCCGCCATTGGGAAAGATGGGGTCAAACTGGAAAAAAGGGGGCCTACAAGTATTGAAAGGAACGTGACTTTAGGACGATGATAAGTATTGAGGAAATCCGGAGAATTAGTTATGGACTACATTCTCGTCTTCACACTTAATGAACATGGAGAAAACTAACAAGCATGTGGGAAAATCATACACGTATTATACCACGTATATTTATGTTTGAACCCGCCATTGTCTCGCAACTGTTGTGGCTTGGAACCCGCCTTCTACCATAAAGCTTTTTATTAGACCAGTTCCCTCTCATGAAATTGGTCCCAAATTTTGTGATTATTGGAGCCCTGGCTCAATAAGGTGACTTGACCATAGATTAAATAGTAGTTAATCTATGACTCGACCCAGCAAGTCATTTTATGCGCAAAGCACAATACGGCCAAACCCGAGACCATTTCTAATATCTGAGTAAGGAACTAGTTGAGACCTATTTTATGACAAAAGTCAAGCTGTTTGACAGTTGGTGGGTTTACAGCAATATAGAGCCCTATGATGCCCATATCAAGGCGCATTTGCACTTTCGAGAGCTCCTCCTTTGTTACGAAATGGATGATAAGTCCAACATACCGGTATTTACATATCATCACATCGCACTCGGCAAATAAAACCCACGACTTGGGTAAGAAAGTCAAATTTTACGAGTTCATTCCAATTCTCATTTCTTGAAGAACCCAGCACAGTAGCGGTTCTAACTTGGGTAAAAAGGGTCCTGTCATACTTAGGTAGGGCCCACTACGTTCTTAAGAACTTTGACGCAGCGGTTAAAACTCGAGTGGGGACCGAATGAACATTAGAAATATTTGTTAGGCGCCGTCACACAATGACAAATTGGGGTGTGAGCGTTTTTTTTTTTGGTCACTTGTAGTTGGTCCACCAAGGCTGCCTTCTATGGCCATCTAACACGCGCATAACAAACTCGTATGACGATGCCTTTAAGATTGGCTGCGATGTGTTTGTGACAAGCCTACTACAGATGTAGCAGATCCGATTCGAAAATTCATTTTTGACAGAAAAATGCCCTGAAGATGGGTGGATTGGAGGCTGTAACTCAAAACCTTTTCCCATAAGACAAAGTAAAAATAGTCCATCGTTTGTACTACCTGGCGCTGCTGTTTGATCCATCCTCCTCAGAGTTCGCATCTGTGCGAATATACCTATCCATCATCAATTTATGTCTATCCAAACCGTCGTACACTTCACGAACGCGTGCCCTCATACGGGTGTAAGAAGACGGCGGGGGTAGATCGGGCGTTTCCATTGCCAGCAAGCGTTTCTAAGAATACACCAGAACTGAGAGTCACAAATTTTCTTATTGAGAGATGAATAAGCAACACGATAAAGCGACTACCCAACAAACAATATCCCGTGACGTCTCCACCGATCTCAGAATTTACGAGAACCACGATCGTTTTATTCAACGAGGTATTTTAAATGAGTTTACACGGCGGTGCTACTCACTTCTTTTCATACGTAGCAATTTGTCAGCAAAGATCGTTGGTCAGTTATATAAAATCCTATCGACTGGCTATAGGTACATATGCATGTAAGTCGCTTACAAGCTTAGCAATGTCTCTGCCTCGGAGTAGGTCGAGCTCAAGTCATCAGCGCAACTCGCTTTTACTAGTATGCCTACAGGTACCGGTATATCAAAAACCCTGCCTTTAGTTGTTGCAGAGCCCAAGACACAGTTTGAATAGAAATTGATTAGAATAGAGATCAGCGCAAACAGCTACAAGTGCTAAGAAATATTTAAAACATACCTGTGGAGTCATTATTTGGTAATAAGACGGTGAATAATAGTTGATCGCCGGTTCTTCAAAGGAGCGCCCGATTTTAGAAGAAGGCTAGAAAAGGCAAAATGGTGAAAACAAACGGGAATCCCATTCGCAATGCTAAGAAACCGTGAGAGCAACGGTAGCGACCACCGCATCACGTCTGCTGTTGTCAGCGGGTTATTCAGATGGACGCTTCAATACGGTTAGAAGATCGCGCGAGACCTCGCAAAATCACACGAGTGATAGGCAAATGTTTCAAGAGATCGGTCGTGCATTCCGTGGATGCGAGAAGCTCGCGAAAACACAAAATCATCGTACCAACAAGACACTCGCAAGACATATGCGGAGAGAAATTTTCGTTTATGAACGGAAATTGAGAATTTTGTCTAATAATTCAACACTTCAGCCTAAGCAGTTTAACTAAAGTGGCGACCGTTTTGCTAGTGTACGTTAGTAATGTCTCGAGCGTACTGGCCTTTCACTAGCGTGACTTTTTTGCCTTGCGTGATCTTGTCTATTCGCAAGAAGCTAGCAGTAGCGCATCCAAAGTTTTCAGTGTGCACATCTTATGAAACATTTGGAAGCTGTGCAGCCTATCTGCAAGTGGGACAAAGATATATCACATGAGGGCTAGCTTGAACGGTTCGAGGTGAATTCGGAGATTACAGCATGTTTACTTAAGTAGAAAAGAAAAATCCGACGATCGAGACTAGAGACGTTCAACTTGATGTCACGCATGGACTATTTTGCTTAATTTCTGGGACACAAGTTTGCAAAGACACCTCACCTTAGTATCAACGATGGAAGAAGATGTAACGCTCAGCTGACTCTGAAAAGACACGTTGAGTGAACAGGTGAAAACGTTTGAAAGGAAAGCGTTAAAAAGACAATTTATCAACGAGCAATCATGCCAACATATAAGCAGGAGTATTAACATATGCGCTAGAATAGACGATTTACGGTAGTAGGCCTAACAAGGTTTTCAAGTAACATATTTCGCGGTTTTGTTAATGAAATGCGTAGCATTAGTCACAATGAAAGGGGCTTGAATGTTGTCGTTGTTCTTGTGCCTGGTGCGAGAAGCCACAAAACAGGCGCTACGACTCTGCGCTCAGAATACGGAAACGTAGTACAGCCTGAAATGGGATGTTAAAAAGCAAAGCACAAGAAGATATATGAGTAGCAATTAATAACAGCAATAAGATAATAAAATTGCCAGTGACTGAAACATTTTCACAAATATCACAGGCGACTGGTAGATGTCCTTTAAGCTGATCTTTGACGCAGTTACCTCTGGATCGTCTGATCGAGTCATCAGCATCTCAATGTTGGCACTGTTCGGTCCGCGTAGACTCTTGGATGACTTCGGTTTCGGTTTCAGATTTCTTTGGGATTTAAGTGCAGCCTAATTCCAACAAGGCAATTCGTTCAGTGTATTAATAAGAAGGCAAAAACACTGTTGTTAAGAAATCGTTAATTTGAAATACAGACTAACACGTATGTGTTTCTCATGAATAAAAAGAGGCTTGACCCGAGATTGTTTGTCACAAGTGAACCAAGCCGTTACCATTCTGGATTTAGACAATTGCAGAACATCAATAGCGCAACTAATTTTATCAACACTGCTGTGATCTGACGTACATCAATTTAATTGCCTGGTAACGGAAAACTTGAAATGTGAACGATGCACCAGCCACCAAGAAACGTCATGCGAGAGCGTGGATGGGACATTGTGGAAGCAGGCACGTGCGAAATTCAATAGTCACGTGCGCGCGAGAGGCTAAGAACGGAAAAGCTTGCCACGATGTAAAGCGAGACATGGCGTCATGGTTATTTCAATGCACAAAATGGCATATCACAAGGGAAGTAACGAAATTGACAATCCAAAAGCAGCGTCAGAGGTAGACTTCCTTGTCAAGCACTCAAGCGTCCGAATGCGTTATGTCTTTCACCGTCTTTGTTCTCGGTATTGGTGCAACGACAAGAAGAAAAGAAAGAAAGACGGAAAAAAGGAAAGAGAGAAAGAAAATGTAAAACTGCAGACAGATGCAGTGATAGAAAAAGATAAACGGAAAACTGAGTTTTTTTGCACTTTCAACTCGAGGTCAAAGACCGGTGATTGTAAAAACCTTTATGGTAGAACGGATTGGAGATGCTGACTTGGCCCGTTGTCTTCCAAAGCTCCTCAGATGGCGATAACGGGGCATAGTCAAGAAAACTGACTTTGCCACTCGTGTTTCCGGTTCATAAACGCCGTCATGTATGAGTTGCATCCCAACTTCAGCAAATGGATTGCGCCACACGAATGAACGTCCTCCACGACGAACAAGTACCGCGCGACTTGGCTTTGTGTAGTCGTCCAATGTGACTTTACGACCAAGAACAACGAGAGGATGTTCAAAAGCACTATTCTGCAACGGGGGGTAAACGAAGAATGAATTACAGAAAGGTGACGAATAGTAATGTGATTAATCTATTACATTGGAGGAAGAAGGGGAATATTTGATACGAAGTTATTAAAAAGTGCAGGCAACGATAAGAATAATTTCGTCACGAAATGCACAAATCCGTGAGTCATTTTGGATCTTAACGATATCACCATTAGCACGATTACCAATCGTTTACACGTTCCAAATGAAAAGAGAGGCACATGCCAGCCACAATGAAAGCGAATTATACATGTATACGATAAGTCCTGGCGTAGTGAAGAAACCGTACATACAATGGTGAAAGAATATTCAATTGACAACATAAGATTTCAGATTCTCAAGCGGCCGAACATGACAAGTATTCTTGCAAGCAATGGAAGATGAAATGGTTTCATTAAATCCACCAGCAAAATAAATAGGACGATCGTCTCTGATTTACACATCAAAGACATTTCTAATGAACTAGTAAGGGTGATAATATGATGCTCAACTGCGGCAAGGGGATTTAAGCTGCCACGATGCTATTCACAGTAGCAAGTACGGCTACCACCTCGCGAGAATGTGTCTGACAGGCGATGGTTGCACTCCTGTAAGTTATGACGTCATCTGCGTGTTGGTCTCGTCTCTTCTCCTCAGTTTGAGCTGCCGAACCCAGCGTCGCAGCTCCAGTTCAACATATAGTTAGGTATCCTCGAAACCGATATAAGAAGCATTAAAACTTGAGTAAGAAGCGCCTAGTTCAACAAGCGTTAAAGTGGTGTTACTGTGTCACTTAGCAACGAAACAAAGATGTTGAATCTGTGTTCGAAACAGGCATTCAAGCGTCCTGGCGCGTAACGACTTTCACCGTCTTTGTTCTCGATGTTGGTGCATTGACAAGAAAAATAAAAAGGCGAGAGAGAATGCAAGAACGAAAGCGAGAAAGAAGGAAAGGAAGCAAGAAAAAAGGAGAGAGAGAAAGAAAGAAAGGAAGAATGGAGGAATTGGGGATAGAATTGGGCAGGTGCAGAGAAGCACGAGAATAAACAAGCAGTGGATTGCAAATTATGTCTTGTTGCACTTTCAACTCGAGTTCAAAGACCGGTGATTGTGAAAACCTTTTTGGCGTCACGGATGGGGGACGCTGACTTGGCTCGTCGTCTTCCAAACTGGTTCGGTTGGCGATAACGCCGGGGCATAGCAAAGGAAGGTGACTTCGCCACACGTATTTCCTGATCATCAGCACCATCATCTAAGAGCTTCCGTTCAGCATCAACCAACGATTTGCGTGGCCACACCAAAGGACGTCTTCCGTGAACAGAAACCACGTGACCTGGTCTTTCATAATTGTCCAGCGCAATTTTGCGACCAAGGGCAACGCGGGGGTGTTCAATAACGCCACTCTGCAACGGGGGTGAAGCAACAATGAAACACAGAAAGACGGTAAATGGCAGTGGAATTGATGGCGTGATTTCAGAATGGCAACACAGTATTACACACGGGAGTCATTACATACTGTCCCTAATTTGTCATAGCCTATTCATAGAAAAAGCTGATATCGTTACGAGATGTACACTTTGCTATCACAGTTAACATGATAATTTAACATTAACATTTAGGTAAATGAAATGGGTAGCCTAGGCCAGCGACAGTAAAGCGAAGTATATTAGAAGAAAGTCCACTTGAGCACAGATGCTGGTGAACTGAATGTTGTCAAGCTGCTGAACAAAGTTTCTCTACAAAGCAGTGGAAGTTGAAAAGATTTAAACTAAAACCAGCAGCAAAATAAATAGGACGGCTGTCTTTGGTAAGTATATCAAAGGCGTTTCGATGAGAAGCAAGGGTGAAACAAAGATGGTCAAATGCCGTAACTGGAGGTGTAAGCTATAGCTAACTGTCAAGTTGTTATTGGTGAGTTGTTACAACGCTGACGTTACTGTGTGACCCAGTACCATAACTCTGACTGGCGAAGGTTGCATTCTTGTTACATATGACGTCATCCTTGAACTGCATTCGTCTCATCTCGGCCGCGGCATTGTGGGCTGCCGAGTTCCAGCAACACATACTTCTTTGACCAGCAGTTCGGCAAACTATTCTTGAAATCGGAATAAGAAGCAGTTAGGCTTAAATAAGAAGCGCCTAGTTCAACAAGCGTTAAGAGTGGTATTACGTTATACCACGTAGCAACGAAATAAGGGTGTTCCGTATGATTTCGAAGCAGCCATTCAAAGCGTCCAAAATCATCAGTACGATCTCCATCTCTGTTTCCGTTTATAGCCAGAGAGACAACTCGGGTAAAGTAATGACGAAATTTTCCAAATGCTCTGCTATAAAGGGAAACACAGAGGATTTAGAAATGAACCTTTTGCGCCGTTCGGATAGGAGAGACAGATCTGGGGCGAGTACTTCGATGCACTTTGATGTTAAAGCGTGGTGGGTTGGACGCACGCAGAGCTGCCGTCGCTGTCACGGCGGGTGCATTATCGATGTGCGTCAGGGCGGCTCGGGCTACTGATTTGCCACGAGGAGGTGGAACCGGCATACGGGCAACTGGGCGCGGGGGGAGACTAGCCTCTCGTGCACTTCTGCGACTCGTGACTAGGCGAGGAGGCACACTTGCTTCACGCTGTGGGTGAGATGAAAGATGTGAGAAGAGAGACGCGTGAAAGAATATGCAGGACAACACTAAATCACAAGGTTCAAATTAGTACAGACGAAGAAAGACTTCATAAAACACTCGTGAATTCAAACAAGAGTGGGTGGAACCAGAAGTGTTTGAGGACTGGGCTCAACGACAAAGTACATAACATAACTCGGCATGTCGATCCTAGGAAAGAGAAAACAAATGGTCTTCGTGAACGCTATCTCACCAGTTCAAGCAGGAGCTAACAGATGCTGTGGCCCCTAACTGAAAGGTGAAAGTGTTTTATAAACGGGTGCACCCTAGGATATAACACCTTTACCTTGGCTTCAATACGGTCAAGCATGGACCTTCTGTTATGGACGGGCTCCTCGTAATTGGAGTCGTCAGGACAACAAATAACGTGAATTTCGCCATTTTGGTCTATGTATTCAATATCGGAGGATTTTTTTGAACATCTTGGAGCACGAACATAGCTCGTTTCTAAAGCCGACAATTCTTCGACAGTAAGGTCAGGGTAAATATCTCGAGGGATACTGGCTTTATGAAGGTCCATGCTAGACCTCACATTGTGTTCGACGTCATCAAGGTCCTTCGATCTTTGATATTTTGAGAGAGTGCGTCGGAAACTGCGTTTGTCGTCTAACGTGTATAGGTCAAGATCCAGCGCATTCTGTGTACAGGGTGGAGAAAAAGTTATGAACGTTGCTTATCACTAATTTTTGACAAATATATGCAACATAAACTTAACCATTGTCAGGCGAACATTGTATCCCCGCCATGGTCAGGAAGTACTTACATCAGAGGTATGTCCGGACAGTGTCGCTCATATGGTTGACTTTTCAGCCATAAAGATTTATTTTTCTGTAGAATTCCCTTCAAAAATGTCCGAGGTATGGGTTAGCTCACGGAAAGTTCCATATTTGCAGAAGAACTTTACAGAAAGTTTGTTGTGCAGTAAAAGACTACGATCCAACGGTTCAAAGTTTTTAATTTAACTGAAGTTGAAACTCCTACAAAATGAAATTGTATGTGATATATCCTTACAAAAAAGTGACCTTTTTCATAGATGCTCCGGATCTTTGGTCTCTTGTAATCGTGACAACTCTCCAAAACGGTGGAGTTTATCTTGCCAAATCTCTAATTTCCTGGCGGAACACTCCGTCAAAATTAAATTCGAGTACCTCCGGCGTTTTATCGTCGGATGACACTGTAAGGTATGATATCACCTGTATATATGGCATGGCAAATCTTTCTGGTAAACGGTGTTAATATTTACAGGATATATTGAGCGCCCTGTAGGGACACCCCATTTCACACAATGGTGTCGATGTTTTGATTTAATCTAGTGATATAACACTTCTTGTTTTCTTTGTTTAAACCTGCGAGTAATATACACGATATTGGTCCTAGGGTAAACTGTGGTCGGAATGAAGGCATAGGTTTCAGTTTTTGGCTTCATTATTATTTTATCGTACTTTGAATTTGACAGTTTTGACCAGCCGAAGCAGCACTCAACTTCAAGTCCCTGGAACTTTTCTTTCAATCAAGAAAGCAATTGCATTATCTTGTATTTTGCCGGATACTAAAATCAAAGGTAATTTTTTCGATATATGGGTCTCTGGCAAATTTGCTGGTAATAGAGACATTATGATTTACGTTAGTTAGGCTGATAAACAACGTTCCTCTTTCAAACTCACACGTTAGCGATCGGCCGCTTCGCCGGCTTCCTCACCCTGCTCACATTTCAAGCAATATTTGAAAACACTGAACACTACGTCTATATTTCACACGGAATTTAACATTGAGACCTTATTCACTAGATTAAATACATAATCTTTGCACAATTCGTCATCGAGAGCTATTTTAGTTGACCATCTGGCAAATTCGACATTGAAGACAATGTTATCAAAGCACTCGAACAGCGCCGAAATCTTTTGGAACATTTTTAAAAAACAAGAGACACTGGGCGCAGAGCTCAACTTACCAACTTCTCGTTAACAGACCGCATTAATTCGTCATCCTTTCGGCGTGACTTCGTATAGAGGTCATCAGAAAGGTCATAAGCTTCTGACGTAATTCGTGCGGCTGAGCCGAGAGTGCTGTAGGGGAGGTAAGGTTCGTAGACGTCTGTATAGGACAAATCAGAAATGTTAACATGTTAGTGTTCTTTGATCATCGAAAGTTGTAGAAATTAAAACGGATCGTCGTTAAATGGTGAACGCCCAAACAAGAACATTGATGAGATATTCCGTGTCATTTTATTCGGATGTTTAGAGATGAGGTATCTGCCACTAATATGACGCGATTTGGACACAACATATAGGAATAAAAATGCTTAACCAGATCACATTTTCAAAAATTTCGCAGGTCTTGGACTTTGATCCAATTCAGATAGCAATTTAAAACTTGATTTGTTTTACAGAATTATGTGTGCTCCGACAACTGTTGCACCCGGCCATCATAAGCTCCTAGGGAGTTGAGAAGGATTACGATTGACAAAGTCCATGGCAACTACGTAAATCCAGGATGCTTGTTATTACTGTTTTTAACTTCGGTGTTTTAATTTTATTTGAGTGGGTTCGAAATGTCAAAATAACGTCATATTAAACAAGCGGATAGGTGCATATTTTAACTGTTTTTACCAGCAGCACCTTCTACCGCCGTATAAACCGGTTGTAGAAGATAAGTCACGGGTCTCCACCAGATTTTAATGTGAAAGAACGTATACGTAGCAGAATCCTGTTGATTTCTGATCAGAAATCAGCATGGCGATAGGCTCTACTGTTTCATAAAGTTTGATCTGTAGAGGAGTCATCCTCATGACATCATCACACGGTATTCTCAGCTCTAGAGAGCCACGAAGAGAGCTTTTCAATCTATGACGACTCAACAATTTAATGCACAGTTCTCTTAAAGTATGAGCAGATGGCGGAATAGCGCTTGGTGACGAATTGATCCCATTAGCACGTGGGCCGGGTATTGTGGGTTTGCTTTTGACACGGCCCCGGAGGCCGACTTCGAACAGACTAACAACGGAAGTCAAATATCTTGTTGCAGTTTACTCTCTGTCACGATTCTACCTAAAGGAGACGTTGTCTTGTGAAATAATGATGGCCCGGCGACACATATATGGAATTCCGTGTGTGGGAATCAGTGCCCACGTCTTGGTTTGTCGTTTACATATCGTACGATAATGAGTCGGAAAATGAATCTTTATGTTGTTACGTTTGACGTCTTGTGATTTTGTCTGCCCCAAAAAACAGGAACTTGTATGGAATGCATCGATTTTGTCTGTTCTTGTGGTTGCAGTAACCGCAAGCCACACAAGCATTTCTCAATTTCTCAGCATCAACCAATCGGATTGTTTGGATGTTAGTTTCCAACCAATCCGATTATGTCCGAATGCCACTTCGTTCTGTTAACAAATGAGAAGCCATGTTACATGAACATTATTTTCACAGTGCCGCCACTCGTAACACTGGGCAAAGGTGTACTCACCGTCGTCTTCATAGCGACGCCTAATAACAGTGGAAGAGGTGATGTTCAGAGGCTTGCCGCCTGTCGGTACCACGACGAGGTGCCTCCCGCGCTAAAAGCAGAGATGTGTTGACCTTATTCGGATTGTGGGACAGAGGTCATAAAGGCAGGTCTACGATCTCAGTACAGAGATTACTCACTTCAAGCCGCGAGAACTAGTTCAGTTGAAGCCCCGATATGGGTACATGCAGCATCTATCCAAATCAATCGCCAGCTTACCGAGCACGATCGCCTGCGCCATAACGCTTCCTGGAGTAAAGGACTCGCATCCAACAAATCTACTTAGTTTATGCCAAATGCATATGCGTGCATTTAGGTCCACTCCCATGCGTTTAGATCCAAAATGTAATGTTTATCAAAGATTCTTTATTCAGGTTTTTCACATTTTGTTTCATGCTCCTACAAAGCTTCACTTCCACCTAGGTATATATGACTATCCGTTGCTAGTATAGCAATTCTTTAACGGATGAGTTAAATTCCACTCTTCGGACATTTTAGACATTTTCTCCTGTTGTTCTCACAATACATATTCACAAAAAGCGTAGCTTCACCAAGGGCGGATCCAGGATTTTGACTTGGGGGCAGGGCAGAGTATTAGCCAGGATTGTGCCCGTTAGACATTCGCACCCCTGAATTGCCAAATGGAGTTTGGGAGAATTTTAGCGGTACCATGGCCTCCTTGGCCCCCCTCTAAATCCGCCACTGTTCACACATACTGTAAGTGCGTGTGGAATAAAAACCAACGGTAATTATTGAAAAACGAAAACCGGTAAGTGCGCAGCTGTGCACGTGACTTACCATGAAGTCAACAATGTTTATACTATCGGCTTTAGTTTCGTTATAGAATCCTCACGAAACGATTTTCAAATTAGTACTTTTTTCAAATTCATGCACATTCAACCAACACGACATCATTTTTTTCATAATTAAGATAATTTAATATACAACTTACAAAATTTGATAATAAAATACAAATACATACAAGGTTACAATTTACGAAATGTTCCTCTTTTACTGATATCTAATGAGAGACTCATGCTGTGTTCTCAACAGGAGAAAACAAAAGAATTAGTAACTTAAATGCTCGCGAATCATAACTAAGTGCTTGTAATGGGTAGACTCACCCTTCCCGAAATAGCAGAGAATCTCCCCTTTGCCATCTGGTCACCTGGAAAATAATGGCTGTTATTCAAGGGATAATAAACGCGTACCTTCCATCAAAATAGATTGTTGGTTTAATAATATCATTTTTTGGCCAAATTAGAAGTAAGAAATAGGAACTGAAACGACTCAGAGTGCAGCATGAAAACGACGTTTCAATATTAATCAAAGATCATCCTCAGGTACAATAGCAGACAGAAATAAAGTTTCGTAACAGAATGTTCACTATTGATTTAGGTCACTTACATGTGCCAGTGTGAAATAAGTTTAATGTTGTGCCTCACTGCACTGGAAACTTAATATCCACTCTTGAGATGAACTGGTGAATTGTTATTGTAATAGCAGGCTTGTGAAGTTTACTGCTGGTTTTTTCAGCCGTCGAAGCAGTACAGCTGTTGAAGGAATCCCAGTCGTTTTATTCCAACCAATTTCAATTCAGTAAAGGACAAGAACACGATGACGATCATTTAGAAGAGCATTTATATTCTTGCGGAAAAACTTTTTTCTGTTTAAGGTGACTGTAAAAATGAAAAATGTCGTGACGTAGCAACACATTTCGACACGAACACTGTATACACCACCGCGCGCACCGAGGGGGCTCGGGCGGCTCGAACGACCCCCCCCCCCCCCCNCGAAGTGGACAGAAAGGTCCGCCTCGGAGAAACAAAAACTCCGAAAAAAAGTAGAAAATGAGACAAAAGTCCACTGAAAAGGGGCAGGAACTACCAAAATTCGGCGAATGCCCAATTCGAGCTCTGAACGTATACCGTGAAACTTAGTAAAAGGTCCATCTTCTCAAAATTCGAGCCCCATCCCCCATTTTTAGGCTGGGTGCGCACATTCATCAACCATTTAACCATTTTTTACATAACTGGGCGGAGTACAGGTTTGAGACTCAGGACGCATAATGTGGAATTTGTAAAACCACTTAAACAAGTAATCGGCAGAAAGCACAACAGATTGGCACATTGTGTCGCAAGTGTAAGAATTTCAAGAGAATCTTTTCAGACATTTGAGCTTAAATTTTGTTCAATAAGGTCAATTGCCCACATTACTTGCTTGAGAGTTTACTTGCGCTAAGTGGCCTCTGTTTTCAAATTGACGAAGCTATGAGTCAAGGACCCCTCTGTTCCCTCACAAACCAGCAGTCATAGGGTTCCGTGTTGAAAAACTTGAGGCACAACTACCTTAGGAGGGAAATGGTGACGAACGTGGGGTGGAAATTGAAGCGACTAAGAGTTGAAACATGACTGCGGGGATCTGGGAGGGGCAATTCAAATTACAGGGTGCCAAAATTTCTTATAGGTTATTATAGGGCTCGAAAAATTGATTCCGTTACGAGACATCACAAAGGAAAGTAGATGTGAAAAAAATCTTGTACATGTAAATAAATCTTCATTCTCCGTGATGTGTATTACTTTTGATAAATTCTTTTCCATTTTAGATTTAAGATATGTAAGCAGCAAAACGTCGAGGGCAGTATTCGTAATTGGCAGTTCACTTCAATTAACATCATCAGTGTATATGTTTGTAATAATCGTTTGGTCAAACAATCGGGATTCCGTGATTTAGATACTGGATTGCGTTTGTGTGTGTGCATGTGTATGTGCATGTGTATGTGCACGTGTGTGTGCGCGCGCGAGTGTGTGTGTGTGCGTGCGCGCGCGCGCGCGTGTCCATGGTGTTATTGATTTCTGCAAACGTGTAAACATTACCATTGTTGTAGTCTAGGTTTAGACCCAAACGCCATTATCATGTTTCGAGACACATGACACGACTCGGCATGTAGTCCTAGATCTAAAAGATGATTTAAGTACCGAGTAAGTGCATTCAAAACTGTCGTTCCCGAATGCACAGCTAAATCGAGTTGCCGCGCATCTTAACATACTCCAGATGTCTGTTCGAGAAACACGAATAACTTAATGTCTGGCATGACCTGAGATAATGCTGGGGCGAGAGTTCATCAGGCACGGCGGACATTCCTTGAAATCCACCAGCAGGAGAAATTGTCTTGTTTCTATCGGAATTTTTATCAAAAGTCGTTCATTTCAGTAACTGTGTTTTCCTCATATGACGTCACGAGTATAGAGATAAGTATCGAGAACAAAAAAGCGAAAGTCCCAGGCATAAAGTTGAATGTATCTTGCCAATTATTTGTAAATGCTCATCCAATGCCTAGCCTTGCCTTGTAGTTACATGTATACTGATACGGTCATCGACACTTGATCGTTTGAAACGCTTGACATTGAGGTTTCAACACTTAATCAGTTTGTAAGCCAGTTTAGGATAGGCATACGTTTTTTTTCATTTGGTTCCGCTTCAAACCGCCACCGCCATCGACACCACCTTAGCCACCACCACCATTACCACCAGATAGTAAGCATGAGATATTGAAGAAAATGGCGCTTGCTTGATTAAAACATGCATGCTTCACTCACTACGAAAGCAGAACCAGTATTACGAAATTGTTGACCGCAAAAATAAAACAATTTTAACGCTTTGTCAGTGTAACAAAGTTTTAGTAGGCGTATTTGCATTAGCGCTTATATTAACTTGTACGACGTGGTCGAGAACCCCTAAAAAGCTAAATTGTTTGTTATTCAGAAGTACAAGTACTCATCCGATGGTCAGAACTGTTGATAATAATGACTCTGAGATCCAACGACAAACATCAGCGCACTACATTCAACATCGCCAAACGTCTCAGAAGCGGCCGAACGCGCATATTTTAAGTTATCAAAATTCTTTTGACGTGACTCGAAAATCTTACCTTTAATACCACTTGGCATGGCCATAGAATAAGGTGCAGAAGTCTCTGGGTAAGTTTTAGGAACTGGACATGTGCTCAAGAGACAAGAATGATCCTGATCTAACTTTGTGCCTGGGCAAATTGTTTACTGGCATTGCGGAGCTGACTGGGCGTTCTTTAATACCATGTAAGCACCCTAGAGTGTCAGAAGGCTGTTCTGGCCGGCATTCTCTAATAGAATGAAAACAAACATGGTGTGCGTGGCCGCGGATGGCCAGTCAACTAATTGGTGCTATTTTTGAAACTCACAAATATGTTGTGAACACATTAGCTCATCCTGGCACAATCTTTACTAAGCCGACATTAGAGATGGAAGAGTTTTAAAATAGGTCGATTTTGACATTTGAAGAAAAAACTTCGGGTGATGCATAAGGCCTGAACGTATGTACAGAGTGGGATTTTTATCACTTGTGGGAAGCCATGAATTACACTGTAGCTCTGGCTAGCTTTTAGATTTAAAGGTCCTAGTGCGTGTTCAGTTCTTTTGAAGCACTCGTTAAAGTTAGACGCATCGTACAAAGATGCAACTGTGATTATCATAAGAACCGTCGGAATGGGCGGAAAGTCATGTCCATTTGCGCGATTATTTGGCGGCTTCTGGTTCAACTTATAATAATGGGCGACCGCCAGCTCGCCGAAAAAAGCGATTTGCGAGAGCAGACGACCCACCAGCTAAACTGATTTGATAAAAAGAACTTCCAAACCATGTACAACAAAACAATGAAGTAGAAAACTAATTGAATAGGTTTTAAGCACATCAGTTGCATCCCAACTTAACAAACTATACAAACCCCAAATTTTTTAAATAAACCTTAAATCCTTCAGACATCATATCACATGCATTTACATACATAATACAGTCGATAAACCGGTCCAAAATTAAACAACATACCTGTCTCAAAAATGCCGAGAAAGTCAGTTATTAGAGGAAAAACCGTCTCACCCGATTCTGCAGCCGGTTACCTTAGAGGTCAAGATCGTGGCTCAATGTCGACTCTCGTGGGTGGGGTTCTTGATTCCTCAAAGTCATCGCTATAGTTCTAGGAGTAATTCAAACATCACCGAAGGCCAATTACCTACCTAAAAATATACTTTTTTGTCCTTAATCATGTATTGAGGGTTTTCGGAAGCTATTATAATATGAAGAGTATCGCCTTTTTCAACCTGACACCCCCATCTATTTTCGATGGTTGAACTTGGTATTTCTCGTATTACGGCAGACTCAGGACTATAAATGGCAATAGCATTCGTTAGACCGTCGTTGATACAGTTACTCAGACATGACACAGTGTTATGGGCAAGCCATTTTCACCTCGGGAGAATCGATTGTTTAAAAATCAAACCGTCTAACTGTGGTTAACTTCAAAACAATTGTAACCCCGGAACTGAACCACTGTTGACGAAGAGTACTCCACGCCAACAGAGCTTAGGTGGCATAACGGTTGTTAGGCAGATGGGTTATATTAGACTTTAGCAATCAGACAGATGTCCGAACAGATCCAAATATACGTTTGTTCATTCAACATTCTCATAAAAAGGATTTCTAGTAAGCGACGAGGATATTTTGACTAGTAGAAACAACTTTATTTTCAATCGGTTAATTTTATTGACCTTCAAACAAATCGGTTTGTACGGGATTGACAAATCAAAAAGTTCGATTAGATTGAGAGGCGGGCAGTGATCAAGACCCATGGATCTTGTAATGAATTCGTAATTGTTAATTAGTGTGTTGATATCGCATGATAGTTATGTAACGACAAACATACGTGCATGTACGCTGAGTGTGAGGGTATATCAAATTAATTACTAACATGCGCTGCAAAACACTCATGGTTCTAAACCTTTCCCTCAGAGCGCCAGCTAACAATTCGCAGACAACAAGTTTGAGAAAATATGTAGTTTTCTTGTAAAGCAAAGTCAATTGTCCTATGTTTCATATTTACGGTGATTAATGCTCAATTACAAGGCATAAATTTGGGCCAACCGCAAAATTCGTTTCGTGGAGGATATACAGGTTCAGTGTTTTTACCACAATAACAACGATATAGCCTCAGTACAAAGCTGGTTTGTCAATGACGTTCTGAAAGCAAAACGGCTGTTTTATTACAATGCTGCTACGGGGCCGAAAACATCATACATTCAAGTTAACTTCACTGCTCGAGGTGAAAATACAAAGAAAAGACAAAAACCACATACAACTTCATTGGAAATTACCGCAAACAGATTTTAGGCTAAAATACAGTACAAGACAAAAATAATCAGATAAAACGTCATGGCGCCCAACTGAGTAAAAACAAAATGGCTGGAAATAACTAATATGGAGACAGAAAGGCTTGATTAGCCTCTTAACTAATTTTCCTGGTAATTTCTCTTCATTCTGGGTCATGAGGGAAAACCGTTCTGACCATGGATTTGGCATTTGGCCAGTGTCATGGAGGAGACGTCCCAGACATTTAGTCCGACTACTTTTGACATGCACTGTTGTTAATCCATGGATTGCAAAAACCTTTTTATTGCGCTCCATTTTCAGTACCAAAATATCTTACCATCACCAATCTACGCAAATAAAAAACAAGATAATTCATAATTTTTATTCAATTATGAGCTCAAATAACAGCATATTTGAAAGACACAGGTAATTATAACAACAACTGAGTTAGGAATTACAGCTACATAGTAGGACGATAGAGAATCTCATAACTTGCACCTTCAAGCTGCAGTCTGCCTTGATTAGCCGTTTGAAAAACAAAAATCGAAATATGACTTTTACTCTCATAAAGTTGTGCTCTTGCCATGATGGGGTTTCATTTCCACTACAAGTTCACGTCAGAGGCAAAGTCTATTGTGCGACACTTAGAGAATTAGCAATTTTTAAGTAGGCCAACCACAGTACACAATGAAGCCTTCTCCTGAATCAATGTTCTCGTTGGAAACGGAAATAGAACCCTATCAAGCTAGGGAGTATTAGGGGAGATGTTATGAGATTAAACGATCTAATTCAACTTTCGTTTTTGAGTCAGCTAAACATAGCTACATGCAGCTTTAACTTCTATCTATTCAACATTAACCATGTATTCAGAGGAATCCCAGAATGGATTTAAAAATACATTGTTGGAAATGCATTACAACAGCATTTCATGGTTTGACATCTATCAACATTGAATCATAAAACATTGTACTTGCACTTGTACTTGAACAAATGTGAAATCATCCAACAAAATAATAAACATAAATGCCCATTACTACAAGTTATTCTGAGTACTAGTATTTACCATACATCAAAGTTAGAGACGAGTATAAAACGACCAACCAACGCACAGGCCCATTCATGGGCTCTGAACTGGCCCCCTTTAGCCAAAGCAGCAAATAAAAACTATGGAGAAAATGGACGATTTCTATATTCTTCATTTCCACACACCACTGCATGTAAAGATCATGATATTAAACTTTGTTTTCTACTCATGTGATTCACAATTCTCTTCAGAAACTTATGGTTGCACTTGGAGTTCCCCTTTCGCAAAATGCTGGATCTGCCATTGCAGTAGTGACAAGATCATGAACCAACTGAACATTTCCGCTTGCATCTACACACGATCAATGGCTTAAAGAAACAAAAGCATATTTTCCTTATCTGATTACAATGGTAACAAAATAGAACAAAAACTATTCTTAAAACAGTGACCCAACTTAAAACATCTTGACATTCACAAGGTGGCACTAGTGAAACATCAGCTTTATCAGCAGTCACCAGGTGGCGAGACTGGCTCAACTGTGAGTCAGCTCACCAACAACAACCAAACAACACGTGTCCACTCAAAAATTAGATTGGCAAAGAGGAATTTTGGGGTAAGGAAGAAAATAGGAATGAAATACCGGTAGTTATTAAAAGCAGAAGGTCACTTGGAACTGCTTTTGATTCCCAAGATAATCTCGTGCTTTTTCCTCTGAAAATACTGCATGTGGTAACATGGGAGATAACTTTGACCAGATAATACATATTAGTGTTGGCTTACAAAGTAAATGGCCTTATCACTAGAAATGTGTTAATTCAGGTTAGCAACATCACTTATCCTATACACTACCTGTCCCCTATGCTAATACACAGCTTATTACTCAGATGAAAACACACGTCTATTTTATAACTGACATCACTTAATGGATATCTTGATGTTCATTTGTCATGCTTACAATTTGCTGGAGAGAGTTTCATGGGATGGAAGTGAGGGGAATCCGTTATCAAACGCAGCGTTGAGAACATCCTCCAGACGGTTGGCAAAGATGAAGGAAATTTCTTTCTACAACATGAAATAGTATAGTTTGTAAATCAATGAAAAGCAATATCACAACCAAATTTCAGTAGCCTATTCAATGGAAGATATTAAACAAAGGGCCACTTAAACAGAGTTTCTCATTTTGTTGCAGTGCAGTACATGCAATCAAGTAAATCTGAATTAAATTTTCTGAACAACATTTTTCCAACAATTTCAAATACAAGGACATAAAAAAGGGGAAAGTCATCTTGACTGCAAGTCATCCTGAAAGACCTAATGTGATTTTTCGTTTTTAGCCGATTAAATGGGACAAAATGCAGTTTTAAATGTCATGTACATCACAGACAAAAGCTGACAACACAGGACTACATGGTCCCACTGCCATACAGAACAAATTGAAATGTTTAATCCTCAAATGAGATATCCCCAAATTTGAAAGTTGAATGTGACTGGCCTTTACAGCATGTTGGAAAAAATATCCAGCATTGGAACATATGTCAACAAGGGATAGACGAATTTTGCTGAAAAATGATTGAAGTACCGAGTGACCTTGCCAATCAACGAAGTTGTGGTAAGTAAGCTGCGGTAAGTGATATTTAAATTTCAAATTTAATGGATATCCCATTTTGAGGTTTAGCTCTTCAATGAGATTATGAATAGACCAGCCTAATAGTCCAACGTGAATAGACCAGCCCAATAGTCGAACATGATTTGTTATTTAGAGATAGAGCGCATCCCCTTTTGCTACAAAAAATTATTCAACTCGTGAGATGGTTGGCCAATCACTACATGTCATTTTTGAGACATGGCTATGTGAAATGCAGAGGCGGATCTACAGGGGGGTCAACCCCCCTCAGGACAGGATCAAAAATAAAAATAAAAAATTGTCACCAGGAAAACAAAATCAGCTACTAAAAACAAAAAAAAATCTTTCACGGGAGGGGAGAAACTCCCTCCCGACCTTCCCTCTACTTGGCACTAAACCCCCCTTACTGAAAACGTGGATCTGCCACTGAAATGGTGTAAATGAATTGCAGTCTATCTATGCACTGGGGTGAACCATGAATGACACTACTCAATCAGCAATGGCACTCGTCTAAAGTTGCATTGATCCAGCACAAACTCTGAAAGTGCTTAAAACTGCCATTTACCTTATTTTGACATGTGACTACATTAATTTTCAACATCATTAAACCTTCCCTTAAAGCAGTGCATAACACAATCGTAAATTCGACATCCCAAAAATGAGAAGATACAATAAAAGCGGCTTCAATTGAAAGCTTTTTGGCTCCACGGACACGAGTGTGATGTATAAACCTACCCAGTACCAGTGTGTCATGTCCACCAGCAAGCGAATCTCTTATACAAATTTGTACCACATTCGCGCTTCTCTGATGTCTTGCAGGAAAGTGAAGCGCATCACAGCGTGGACAAATACTGCGTTGCCACAACCACCACAAATGCAACGCCTCACCATTCCTTATTATACCATAAGCCACGGGAAAATGAGCAGCAACATCTGATGATTTTTCACACCAAACACAATAGAGCCGACGACTAGGCCTGTAACTGGTAGCCCCAGTTTATGTAGTATGTATCGAGCAATAAATGCTCTTAACTTGAGATCAGCTAATTAACACATCGTCAGATAGTGTTCGTGGATGTCATAATTTGACAGCTGATTGACTGGTGGTGTTGATTTCTTGTTTTTGATATAAAATTGGTGATTTCAAGCATTTTAATTTTAAGACACAGCTCATTTGCTCTATGCAATTTTTGTCACAATAATCCCACATCTTATTCCCCCATTCAAATTTCATGGCATTGCATTGCTTGGGGGCATCAGACAAGCAGTGGTGTACAGAGTCATGGGGTTACACAATTATAGAGGTTGGGACATATCAACGAATTAACAGCTGCAGTTGTAATGTGTGTTATTTCTCTTTTCTTCTGTAGCAGTCAGTGCATGAGTTTTGCCATTCAAATTACGAAAACACCCAATTTGTAATGAATGGTTATTAGTTTTTATAGATCACATGTCTACAAAAGGTCAGGAAAGAATGTTGCCATGAAAAGGCAGCAGTTATCACTGACACCCATCTCTTTAAACAAAAAAAGCCAGTCACTGTGCTGAGTGCCTAGTTTAATCCTAACCAGTGAGAGGCATTCATAGGTTAAACAAAAGAAGTCAGTCACTGTGCTGAGTGCCTAGTTTAATCCTAACCAGTGAGAGGCACTCATAGTTTCCAGCTGGAAAATGAGATGTAGCGTGTAATGCTATATAACTTTTGAATGGTGTTGACAGGACTTAAATGAGCTCACCTTGACATTATCAGGTAACTCCTGCAGGTCTTTTTTATTTCTCGCAGGTAAGATGACCCGTGTGACCCCAGCACGGTGAGCCGCCAGTACTTTTTCCTTTATGCCACCAACCTGGAAATCAAGACACTAAGTTATCACAGGAACACAACATAATATTAGCACAGACATATTGTACAACAACACCACCTCTGAATATCTCTGGACACAAATTTAGAGAATTTAAAGCTGCTGTAAACTTACATTTTGTCAAAAATGTGATAAATTAAAGCAACTTGCTGTTCTAAAACTAGTCCCAACTTGTTCAGGGCTCATATTAGAATGATTTCTGGGCTTGGTGAGCCATTTCATGCAACAACCATGACCTCAAACAGAAACTAAAATGTCAAAGCGAGGCTATGACCTCAAACCGTCTCAAGCCCAGCAATCACTTCTAATCTGAGTAAACACAAGTTGATAGCAGATTCAGATCAGTAGGTGACCTAAATCACAACTCATTTATTGATAGAAGGCAGGTTTATACTGAACAACATTAAAGTGATGACAAGAGTTAATTTTACTCTTGTTCCACTATGGACAGAATGGAGGCCTGAAACGATTTCTGAAACATGAAACTGATTTATTTTTAATTTGAAGACGACAGTACTGTATGGCTCCAATTACAAAATTGCACTCACTGGCAACACCTGTCCTCTCAAAGTCACTTCACCAGTCATGGCTGTGTCTGACCTGACACATCGAGTACAAAACAACGACACAAGTACGGTCACTATAGTGACGCCAGCTGATGGTCCATCCTTGCTAATGGCACCAGCGGGGAAATGAATGTGTACGTCTGTTTTGTCCAAGAGACCACTGTTGTCCAGTTCCAGCTGTAAATATAAAGAAATTGATGTGATTCCAACAGACACACAACATTCATATGAAACATGCAAATTCTGTTTCTGTATTTTATCAGCCACACGAGATTCTGTGACTTACAACCAAAGTCCTGTAGCCATTGACAAATACATGGCTGTGAAATTGAAGACTTCAAATTCCCCAAATATGTGACAGCACATGTCTAGCAACTACAAGTAATCAGACAAAATATTGTTTCGTCATGACGGATAATTCGGTTAACAACACAAGTGACTGGTATCAATAATAACTATTACGGGGACAAAATTATGATTACAGAACGACTTGGTCATCTTTATACTAACTTCGCTGGTAATTCCCCTTTATTCAAGGGAAACCATTCTCATGAAGAATATGGAATCTGCCCAGCTGTCATGATGGGGAATCCCGGGCCATTTTGTCTGTGAAAGACTACTTTAGGCATGTACTGCACTAGAAGTTGCAGTTTGGATATACCATCCAATACTTCTAGTAAGAGAATTCTACCCATTGGCTAAACAAAAATATGTGAAATTTCATTCCTAAAAACCGATGTACCTGTTGTGAGTGACTACGTAACCATGACAATGCCAGCGTGGCCGACTCTTTCATCACTTCTCCTAATTGACCGGTCAGCGTCACTTTGCCCTCTCCGTCCATCTTGGATGCCTCCACAAACATGATCTGACCGCCGACTGCCGTCCAGGCTAGACCTATAGCCACACCTGGATGACTCAATCGCTCCAACATTTCACTCTCATACTGTGCAGGCTGAAATTTAATCATTAAATCATTCACTAGTCAAAGAATGGAATCTTTTCCTTTTGTAAGAACAAGACTTGCCAGTCATGAGGACAAAATAAGGGAGAATTTCGTACACCAACATTGCACGTAAACATACCAGGTTCAGAACAAGAATGGCTATTATCTTGGGACATGCCTGTAATTCAACAGATAGTCATGTTTGTTTAATTTTTTTTAAGTCAGGAAAAACAATTCAAAGCAAGCTCTTTAATGAAACAAGTTGACACTTCTAGTGTTTCATGCAATATTAGGGGCATGTGTGACGGGACGTTCGTAACTTTACGCTTATTGTTATTCTTATTTAGTTGCAAATGTTCAGTTATTCTTATGCTAATGTCTTTGTTGCGCCTTTGTTACGTGGGCATGTGGGCGCGACTGTATGTGTCGGGCACTTCGCTAGCGACAGGCTTAGGAGAAGGGTGTTTCCTTCTTTTGCTTTCATGGAAAGTTGATCGTTATCATGTGCAAATTGAACTGAAACGAATGCCTGATGAGAGAAAATACATATTCTGAGGTTCAGTGGAGACTTACTCTGT
>NMRA01000281.1:358583-465570 GCA_002633005.1 Phoronis australis
TTGCTGTTCTAAAACTAGTCCCAACTTGTTCAGGGCTCATATTAGAATGATTTCTGGGCTTGGTGAGCCATTTCATGCAACAACCATGACCTCAAACAGAAACTAAAATGTCAAAGCGAGGCTATGACCTCAAACCGTCTCAAGCCTAGCAATCACTTCTAATCTGAGTAAACACAAGTTGATAGCAGATTCAGATCAGTAGGTGACCTAAATCACAACTCATTTATTGACAGAAGGCAGGTTTATACTGAACAACATTACAGTGATGACAAGAGTTAATTTTACCCTTGTTCCACTATGGACAGAATGGAGGCCTGAAACGATTTCTGAAACACGAAACTGATTTATTTTTAATTTGAAGATGACAGTACTCTATGCCTCCAATTACAAAATTGCACTCACTGGCAACACCTGTCCTCTCAAAGTGACTTCACCAGTCATGGCTGTGTCTGACCTGACACATCGAGTACAAAACAACGACACAAGCACGGTCACTATAGTGACGCCAGCTGACGGTCCATCCTTGCTAATGGCACCAGCGGGGAAATGAATGTGTACGTCTGTTTTGTCCAAGAGACCACTGTTGTCCAGTTCCAGCTGTAAATATAAAGAAATTGATGTGATTCCAACAGACACACAACATTCATATGAAACGTGCAAATTCTGTTTCTGTATTTTATCAGCCACACGAGATTCCGTGACTTACAACCAAAGTCTTGTAGCCACTGACAAATACATGGCTGTGAGAAGACTTCAAATTCCCCAAATATGTGACAGCACATGATTAGCAACTACAAGTAATCAGACAAAATATTGTTTCGTCATGACGGATAATTCGGTTAACAACACAACTGACTAGTATCGACAATAACTATTACGGGGACATCATTATAATTACAGAATGACTTGGTCATCTTACTAACTTTGCTAATAATTGCCCTTTATTCAAGGGAAACCATTCTCATGAAGAACATGGAATCTGCCCAGTTGTCACAATGGAGGATCCCGGGTCATTTTGTCTGTGAACAGGGCTTGGAATGACCAATGACAAAAAACGCGGAAACTTTTACGGCCCAAAACATGCGCGCTACCAAGCCTTGAAATAGTCGATATGAATTTTCGCCAAAAATCGGGAGGATTAAAAAAAAAACGTTACCACCATCAGTAGCATGAGTCTGCGTCCTTTTAGCTCGTCCGTCCACTCCCAACCCACACATTTCTGGCTGCAGAGCCTTAGTATTTGTCGCCGCGGTTTACAATAACACGAGATGCCATTGAAAATCCCACCACGCTATCCCAGATGCCCCGGCAATGTTGACAATTTACGTTCCTCCGAAAAATAAAGAGCAACTTCCGCTTTTCGAGGTGAATGTCGTCTGCAACGCCGTGGTAAGAAAGGAATTTGCCGCGGAAATTTTATATCAAGTCCGATTTTTTTTACGCGGAAATACAATAAAATGCGCGTACAGAACATTTGAAAAAAGTGGAAATCCACGTTTCTGCGGAAAATTCCGAGCCCTGTGTGAAAGAATACTTTAGGCATGTACTGCACTAGAAGTTGCAGTTTGGATATACCATCCAATACTTCTACTCAGAGAATTCTACCCATTGGCTAAACAAAAATATGTGAAATTTCATTGTTTCCTAAAAACCGATGTACCTGCTGTGAGTGACTACGTAACCATGACAATGCCAGCGTGGCCGACTCCTTCATCACTTCTCCCAATTGACCGGTCAGCGTCACTTTGCCCTCTCCGTCCATCTTGGATGCCTCCACAAACATGATCTGACCACCGACTGCCGTCCAGGCTAGACCTATAGCCACACCTGGATGACTCAATCGCTCCAACATTTCACTCTCATACTGTGCAGGCTGAAATTTAATCATTAAATCATTCACTAGTCAAAGAATGGAATCTTTTCCTTTTGCAAGAATAAGACTTGCCAGTCATGAGGCCAAAATAAGGGAGAATTGCTTACAGCAATATTGCACGTAAACATCCCAGGTTCAGAACAAGAATGGCTATTATCTTGGGACATGTCTGTAATTCAACAGATAGTCTTGTTTTGTTTTAATTTTATAAGTCAGGAAAAACAATTCAAGGCAAGCTCTTTAATGAAAAAAGTTGACACCTCTAGTGTTTCATGCAATATTAGGGGCATGTTAAATCATCTCAAAATGAATTCATCTTAGTGTGAAGCTTCAAATTTTTGGCCTATCAAAGCAAGACAGTACAGCAATAGTCTGGCTAATTATGCATTTCATAAACCACCTTCATACCATCACTCACCCCCAGTATATCCTCCAATGCAGCCTCATCAATAACAAAAGGTAGCTCAGGGGGGTGCCGGGAATCCTTTGCCTCCTGGTTCTCATGATCGCCCAGAGCATCATGGGCTATGTCCTTGCCCAATGCATTCTGTGCCTGGTCGTAAGTCACGTCTTTACCACAAGCCCCTTCAGCCACCCGTACTGCCACCGCCCGGCACACGGCGCCTATTTTTCTCTCCAAACTTCTTACACCAGCTTCACGAGTGTAGGACGAAACTGGGTTGCAAAGATAAAACAAAAAGACCCCATGACTAGAATGACTCGACATGTGCTAAATGCTATTTGTTCAAGGTAGACAGACCACAACATATACTGGATTTAAGACAAATCTACCCTCCAGTATTCCTGGATATGGAGAGAGCACAATGGAAAATGCGAAACAAAGCATGTCATCACATGTACAGAGTTGAAATGTGAAAACTTTTCTATGAAAGTGGCACTCCCATCAGCCACTCACACAAACTTGTTGAAACTCTGATGTCTCTGTGAGGCAAAAGTATTCAGACAAATGATCCAGAACACCCGTCATGACGGCCAGGTGGACACCAAATTCATCATCAGAGTGGTCTTCTCTAATGAATGAGAATAAAGAAGGAATTAATTGGGAAACTTAGTAAGTGGTCAAGCCATTCTATAAACAGAATATTTGCCACCATAACTGTTATTAGCAGTCATGTTTGTTGGTAACTGAATTTATTTAGCCATTATGATGGGGGACATGGTATCTTTTGATTACTTTTGCCTTGTACTGCACATCCAGAAAAAAAGTTAATAAAGACATTAGACAACCTAGGTAAAAATGAGTTATAAATTCCTTATTAACAATTAAATGGTCAAACTTTAAAGTCCAATATTTCTCCATTACTGTTGATGCCTATCCTATCATTATATGTGAGGCAATACACTCTCCAGTCCTGCAGACTACTCTCAACCCAACTTGACCTCTGTACATGCTCCTCATTAACATTATGTAGCACGTTATCATCAACAGTGTGTATTTAGCCAAGTTAACTCAGTGAAAGCACATATTTAATATTTTCTGAAAGAAGAAAGCCTGAAGAATTTGATTTTTTAACAATTTGTAATTCGTAGGGTCATGAGACCATGTCTTTTGGTAAAAATTAAAGATATATTGATAACAAAACAACAGGATCAATAACACTTATTTATAAAGTTACATTTGATAAATACTAAATGTTCAAGATAAAATCTCAAAAAACTATTACAATTTATGAATTATTTTTATTTTTTCGTTTTACGCAACTTTAGTCTTTCTTCATGAAAATCATAAAACTTCCAATTTTGATAGACCCTCATGCAGAAGTTTCATATGAATAAGATCAACCATTTCTGAGATATGATGTTCTGAAGTTAACCAAATTTGGACATTTTTCTAGCGTCCTAACTAACCTTAAGTGAAATTAAATTGGGTTTTAATTTTGTTGAAAACAACTAATTCTTACAAAAATATGAAAATAAAAACTTCAGCAGCTTTGTACCACCTGTTGATAAACTGCACCTTTTGAGACATCATACAAACAAGGGAAAATTGTACCTGCGGCTACAAACCTAAGCCCATGAGGCTAAATTTGATAAATTTATCAAACACAAACCCACTGCCTTACTCAGACTAAAGCCTTCTCTTACCAATCTTTCTGACAGTAGCCTCAGGAATATCCACATGTTCTTTGCTCAGTCCATGGGCTTTGTATTGCTTGGACAAAAGATATTCTCTGGCAATCTGCACCTGTAGGTCATAGAGATGAAGTTTTGTCAGTTTAATGTAACAATCCTTACCAATTAGTTTACCGTTATCTTTTAACCCAAAACTCTTTTATTCTTTTTCCAGTTAATACATTCATTTACCCAGAAATCTGAATAAGACTGTTGTTCACATTAGCAGTAAACAAACACAACTCTATTGTGCAGTTAGCTTGATTGTAAATTTGTCAAATAATAACAAACAAAATCTTCCATTTCAGCAAACGTGTTTACAGTCATTTATACTGTGTTTAAAGTAACATACATTTTAGGGAAAATTAAGATTTATGTAAAATTAAAGCCCCAGGCAGCACCATCTGTGAAACCACCATTTTGGTTCATTTTGTGGTGGAACAAAGCATTTTGTATTTTAATACAAGTTAGCATTGCGAATTACACAATGTCATGATAAAACCATGAACTGAATGGCGTTCATTGATTGTTTCAATGGATTGATGCAACAATGCTAAGTTGATCTGAAGTCTGTGATTTAGGCTAATGAACTAATTAGCACTTTGTGGGAGATGGGATTGCATTTCCACGATTATTATTTCCGCGACAGTACTAAATGCATTAAACCCTTCCTCTGATTTATTCCCTGCATATGACCAAGCTGTAAGTCTTTTTACAAAGTAGAACACTGTATGGAGTTAGCTCAAACCTTCTCTTCTTCTGTGTATCCGTGCACATCAATCATTTCCATTCTGTCCAACAGGGGTCCTGGTATACCCTGAACGCTGTTGGCTGTGGCAATGAACAAAACTTGAGAAAGATCGAATGGAACATTCAGGTAGCTGGTGAAGCATTAAGGAGCCTGTATAAAGGCACTTGATATTTGACAAGAATTGAATGTCTACTAAAATTCCACAATTACGAGATAAATGCCGCCGGGACAATCATAACATTTTACACACAACAAACGCAAGGCGATCATTTATATTAATGATAAATCCAACAATCTTGATAATTACTGACTGTTTTGATTTCCAATCAAACAAAATGCATATCAAACTCTCTGGAATGGGTGGTTCTAAACAGATTTCTGTCTAATGATTAATAGTCTAAACTTCCCACAGAAATGTCTCAATTTCAGCATCATGGCATGTTTGTGCGATTAAAATGAACTACAAGCCCTCGGAATGCCAATGCTACTACAACACCTTACCACATTATGAGAGTAAGCCAAGATGGTATACAGGAGTATAGTCCACCCTCGCTTTCGATGTAAATTATGATATTAAGCGGGACATTCCATTAAAGTTATATAGGACCTTGTCTACTAGTCTGTATTTGCCAAAGTATTTAGAAAACTCTAGAGTAAAGTAGATATTTTCTGAAAGTAGAATTTGATGTTTGACCTTTATACCAATCTGCCATTAATTGGGTCACGGGACCATGCCATTTTAGTAAAATCTAGCAAAAAGAAAGGTACAGTCAAAGCGAAACAACGGTATTAATAGCATGATTGACTAAATCTCTGTACAAACCAGAGACTGAATGCAGTCGAGATCTTTCAAAATTAACAATATTCAGGAATATGACAAGAAAAAATCATGACATTTTACAAGTTATTTTACATTTATGGGTTTAATGAGAAATTACTTTTGGCACTTCAACACAATAACTGGGATATCCTGTTATTATCTGGTATAACAGTAAGTGGGCTCCACTATATGTGAACACTGAACAAGGATACTGGTCGGTGAATGTGTGGTTCTGCTCGGGGTCAAGAACTTCCAGCAAGGCTGCAGCAGGGTCGCCGTGCAAACTCTTACCCTGAAAAAATAAACACAAACCGTGTTATACTGTACACAGTAAGGTTTCTGCCTACATTGGACAAAAAGCCATCCCCAGATTTTTCAACAATTTTTAGACAATTTAAATACCTTCTAAGGTTTTGTTATTTTTGGCCTAACCGTTCTTCCTTAAAGTCTTGGGTGTACACTAAAACAATAAAAAAATTAATGAAAGACATACCATTTTGTCCACCTCATCTAGTAAAAACACAGGGTTGTTAACGCCGACTGTTTTGAGTCCCTGAATAATCCGCCCTGGCATTGAGCCAATGTAGGTTCTTCTGTGACCACGAATGTCTGACTGATCACACACGCCACCCAGTGAGATCCTGTGAAACAAATGACTGCTAGGCTAGAATTCTACAGTACACGTCACAAATTATCACACAAAATGACCAGGGATTTGGCAAGCAGAATTTCCAGTAACAGACACTTAGTTGCTTCCTGTATTTTGAGAACCAATATTCTCCACTAAATAACAGGCGTCAAACTGGTTCTCAAAATGCATGACTCCTGTAAATGACTATAACAGTAGCCAGGACTGGGATACGGAATTTTATTAGTTTACTTATCGAATGAACTATATGCAACCTTGTCACACCAAAATGCCAACTGAATCAGCTGCTATAAATCCGTATATTGTGCAAGAACTAACTTTTGACTTAGATCATTTAACACTATAAACGTGATCTCAAATTGTTCCTCACTCAGACAAGAAGCGATTTTTTGTTTTGCAAAGAATTGACAGTTAATTGTTGCTCATGACCATGCTCAGTGTAAACAAGAACACATCGCGATGAGACAACTTGTATAGTCTGGTCTCAAGTAGTAACTAAATGTCATCTCTCTCCAATCTCACAAATTACATCTATATTGACTGAGAAACAAATTGAGACCAACCTCATAACCGTAAGAGGATTACATCAAAAGTTGTTTTTTGTGATGGAAGGCGTATTTAAAACAGCTTTAAGTAAAGAGTAGTGGGAATGCTTAGCAATTTCCAAAATATGGTACAGTTTGAATCAAGTCTTTTTACGCTACGTACAAAGCCAGGAATAATAGAAAATGTTTGTGTGGGCAGACTCACATTGTTTTCAATAGATTCAAACTGTCAAATGATGGCAATAACTTATCGACAAGTTGTGAAACTTAGCTACATACTACAAACCTGTGGAACTCTCGACCCAGTGTGCTTGCTATTGACTTCCCAACACTCGTCTTACCCACACCAGGGGGTCCCACAAAGCACAGGATGGGACCCTTAAGCGAGTTCTTTAACTGGCGAACAGCCAAATACTCGAGGACACGCTTTTTCAAGTGGTCAAGGCCAAAGTGGTCTTGGTCTAGTTGTTTCCTGGAAAAGTAGACGTGTGCGAGATTAAACAGTCAACCTCTACATATTGCAATCTAAAATAATGTACGCATTGAAACAAAGTTTGTCTTAAATTTGAGATAACAAAAAACAGACCTTTTAACATTCAGGGTTACTGCAATAAAATCTCACCAATTTTGGATAAAATTGATCTTTTTCGTTTTCAAAAATTTTTAATGTTGTTGCGAATGCTCACAACTTCTCAAAATATTACCAGTAGGTATGGTATAGAAAACTGCATCTATTTGATACTAGTTTAATATATTCATGAAAAAATTAGATGTCACTTGTCTCTCATATTGTATCCTAAACTGGTGAGACTTTACCATACATGGTCTCTAGGGGTGCCCTTAAATAACAATTCCATTCCACTCACCCTACCATAACTGCTTGAACATGGGTATGCTGGTAGGTAAAATATTCAAGATTTATTTTTAATTTCCACTTTTCATTGTTGGGGGCATACTAATTTTTGTTGCCACTGATATTTACATATTTACAAATGAAAAATTCTTTTGTCCAATTTAAAATAAACTACTAAATTGCCAGCCACGTACATTTTTCCAGTCATTCAGGCAATGGGAAACGAAACTTATTTCAAGTAATGCCTAAATTTTTTTAATGTTACGAGACCCGTACATGACAATATTACCCAACAAAAAGATACTTACTGCACCAGCAGAAGACAAGAAAAGGCNACAAAGAACCATGTTGTTGTGAGAAACAGACTTTTAGGTTTACAATTGAAATTTGAATCATTACATATAAACTTTTAACATAGTCGGATATTTCAGGAGCAACAAAAGTGAAACATCCATGTCTAAACATTTCATAAAAATAAGGCACCCTTAAAAGAAATTTTATGACAATTTTTTAAAAATCTGAGTTGTAAATAAAACTTGTGCCATATTGGGACCAAATACCCCAACTGTACTGATGTTTTCTAAGTACCTGGCTTTTACAATGTCCAGTGCATCCTCAGAACTCTTTGACCAAGGCAATTCTGTCATTAGGTCAAGGTAATTCCTACAAGGGAAGTAAACTCTAATGAGAGGATTGAAATGCACACAGAGACATTTGACTTCATTCTGGGAATAAACCCAGACGTCATGTCTATACAATGTACATCTAATAGCAAAACAACTGAAAAAAAATTAGCTGCTTCAAGACAGTGCGATTGTGAATAGGAAATAGTAAACAATCTGATATTCATTTACAAGGGTGTTGAATTAATTACCTTTTCGTAGCAAGATAAATCATGAGAATGTCCGCAACAGACTGAGTTATGCTACTGTTGTCCAATACAAGAACGAAAGTGGATTAATCTAATTTGTATTGATTTTTAAACACAATTACAATGAGTTCATGAACCCAATGAATTACTGTCAGTATTCTAATCGGATAATGGGGTCGGGTCATTTTGAAGAGGTCACTTACTCTGACACTATCAGTATTCTAATCAGATAATGGGGTCGGGTCATTTTGAAGAGGTCACTTACTCTGCCACTATCAGTATTCTAATCAGATAATGGGGTCGGGTCATTTTGAAGAGGTCACTTATTCTGACACTGAGATCTCAGTGAAAATGATTCATTACCTTATCATAGCATGCTCAGGCATTTGTTGAGGCATCTTTTTCAACCTTTTCAATTCCTTCATGGCAGCCTTCAGTGCATGCTCTGTTAGATTGGCAGACCTGCAACACGACGAAATCTTCATTCCACACTAATTGTCAATATTTGCACGTATCCCATCATAACTTGGAAAAGGCGTGCTTTAAATAGATACCGTATGACTACGCATATGTGGGATCATGCGCCTACATCCAAATTACTGGATTTCCATTGAATTGTTTTTACTCATTCATATGTTTTGCATTAAGTCACACACGCCTATGCTCCACTTATAGGCAAACGTGGCCATCCCTTGGCTTGAACTTAGAACAAATTAGTCGGAATTTTTTTTGGGGGGTTGCTGATTCATAATTGTAAAAGTTAGTGTTAAATTGAATACACATCAACATCTATCATTTTGTAATCGATGAATATGTCAAGTTTCATTCATATAGTAATATTTTAGAAATTTTCTGCATGGTTTTACACAAAATTTTCACCAATAAGCTTTATTTCACAGGCATCTACCAGGACCAAAATACTCACAAATACAGTGGTCTAAGAGATGCATCCAACAGATAAAAATTACAAATTTTTACTTACACTAACAAATTGGCAGATAACGAGATGGATTCACAGACAGATGGTTAGAGATGTCTACAGAATATTATACCCTAACATGAAGAAATCCTTTTGCTAAACATTTTTTTTTCAAATATGGAGTTAAAAAATAATTTCCATCATTTTTTCAGAGGCTCACTACTCCTAAAACGAACAGAACTACTCCAAGTGTATTAGGACAACCTTACAGTATAAACCCTCCAAAAATAAAGCGGATCACTGCTTACTTTATCCTCTTCTCAAGGTCGCCGATTTCATCTCCATCATCGTCGCTGCTTCCCCCGCCACCATTTTTAAGGTTGATACGGAAAGGGAATCCATCATTACGCCTGGATTTGCCGGGGATTTCAATGGAGTTCTTCTTAGAATTTTCTATTAGGTTCATTCCCTAAAAAAATCATCACATCAAAAGTTTAGTCCGAGCAACAAAAATACAAGAAAACAAAACACGCAATGTCATACCATAGACTATAGTACATGGACTACAAACTCCATATATTTTCAATGGACGAAATCCGTGATCTTATGCATAAGCTGTGATGTCACTATTCACTAGAGACACCTGGCAGACATAGCATGTTTTACTTCTGGCAAGTACATCGTCTGCTAATCATGGTCATTTCGTCGGGATTTGGATCAGCGATTTTGCTGAACTCGTATCCATGTTTAAATAAAATGAACAGTTGTAAAACATTTACTTCTTAAACAAAGCTGATATTAATACTCCAGAAATAACCATCAGGCCAACTCAAAATCTATCTCACACTTCAACAGCAGTATACATACTCCACGGGACATTTCATTGTTGAATTTTTGTTTTTCGTTGTACTGGAGAGTAAAATAGTCACGATACATTAACCGGAAGCCGAGTTTGCTACATTTAAAGCGTGGCGCCTCCTGTAGGATATCTCACAAGAAAATGTCAAAGTTGCGAATCTGTAGCCCATAATCTATGGTCATGCTAATTACTCCATTGAACAGGCCCATGAACACCACTGAACGTGTCTCTGAACACAATGTTTTCCGTCAAGAATAACACTAGCAAACTGATGATTATTTTTGGAATCTGGCAAAATTTCACTTTGTCCCTGTCTATTTATGAGTGTATTTTCAAGCTTCTTTATCATGAACAAGAAAGAGCAGCCAATCACAGAACAATCAGAGCAGTCAATCACAGAACAATCAGAGCAGCCAATCACAGAACAATGAGAGCAGCCAATCATAGAAGAAACTTTCTGTGTCACGCTGCATGGAGTTCCAAAATTGAAAATGTTCTCGTTTTCAAGTTGGGACATGTCACGTTATTTAAACAAGATTTATGAGTGGCAACAAAGAGATAATTTGTTAGAACGTAGAGGACTGTATTCACAAGATATTTAGGGATTCAGAAAATGCACCTACATGTAAATATGTGGGCGCATAAAAATAAAAAGTCTGAAAATCAAGAGACAGTGGTTAAGCTAAAAATCTTTCGAAACAATGTGTATGCCAATTTAAAGTAAAAATTTTCAGTATTTTCGTTATGGGTAGACATATGGTTGTAATATGTGCAAAGTGGCCAGCATTATAATGGTGGGTTCTCACTCCACACAGGTCCATCCAAAATCTACTTTAAGTGCACACCAAAAGGTTTCAGACAAAACAAGTCAAAATCCCTTGTCACAATGGAAGGGCAGATATCGACATCCTTGGCAGAGTAGTCTTTCCTCATGATTGAGAATGAAGGGGAATTAACACAAATGCTAGTATAGTTGCTAAGTCATTTCGTCACAGCTGTTGAACATTCAACTTGGTCCCATGCATTACATTTAAGTTTTCAAGTCCAGCCGTAATCAAACCAAGTAAACTTGGCTCTTCAAATCACTATGCAAGGTGCTTTGCTACTCATTAACACCTGGTACATAGTAGTTACCTCAATCTGTCTCAACAATAACGGTAATGTCTTCTTGAACCTCTCCATGAGGTCTACAGCCTCCAGAATCTGGAGTTTCTCTGGAAACGATGCCTTGACAATGGACGCGCACACATCCGGCAACTGGTGATTGGGTAGACTGCTCAGCATTTTCTAAAAAAGGGACTTTACTAAGTGCTGTGTTTTTGTCTTCAATGGACATAAAAAACTATGTTGGCATAAAATGTTTCCGTAGAAGTAAAAGTGATATAGCTAATATGCAATACACAATGAACTGGGTGACATTACTGATTGCTTAAACTGCTAGTCCTTGGCAACAGTCACTTACAGTGTACCTGGATTTTGAGAACCAGTTTGATGCCCGTCATTCAGTGGAGAAAACTGGTTATCAAATTAAATACAGAACTCCTGTAAATGATTATTACCGATTCCGACCTAGTTTGAAGTTTGGTACTTTCAATGACCCTGTGGTCAACATCTGACATAAGACTCTTTATCTTAGTGAGAGACTGAAACCACCTTTGACTTGACCCAATTTCAAATTGAATTATGCAAGACAGGCCAAGATGAAACACGGTTTATTTCATTCGCAGAAATTCTACAAAGTTGGATTTTTTGGCTGAAAAACAAGCCCAAGATCTTTTACTCAACAAATTTCTACCAAGTTTTGGCACAGTATTTCTTATATTTTCAACATTACTAAATGTAAAAATTCTAAATAACTATCTTATTGTGTTCTCTTATTTAATTTTACCTTTTTACTAGAAAACAGTGATTGTGTCAAAGTAACGCACCTTCAGTTTAGCCACAACAGGCACAGATATGTCCAACATATCGACCAGTTTAGCTGCATTTTCCCGGAAATTGGTCGCCAGGACATCCAGCTCAGGATTCGCCTTGTCACTCTCATCTACACACAGATGTAGAAGGCGTTGAATACCACAAAGCTGTGTCAGGTTCAACTCCATTCACTGACAGTCGAGGCAGTGATCGTCGGTTTGTATGACCCAAATGACAATAGTCACCTTCACGGGTCCCATATTTTGAGAACCAGTTTTATTCTTGTTAATCAGAGGGGAAAACTGGTTCTCAAAATGTGGAACTCGTGTAAGTGACTATTACCACCCAATTAGCAGTCTATGACGAGGCCTTGTAACAACTTCAGTAATAACCAGAAATGCAGTTGACATACCCAGTTAAAGCAAAAGACTGGCTGTGAATGCCGCAGTATACATAGCTAGTTGTACCAAAAATCTGGCTGTGAATAGATCATCACTGGCCTAACAACGGACCAATCATAGCTCATTGCATTCAAGGAGGATACGTAGTAGTGGTTTTGTGAGATTACATGTATCTGTTGCGATATTTATCTATTACCCACCTTCAAAAAATACTTTTGATTTCTGAGTACGCACGGTATCATCTTAGGTATTATTTGACATGGGAGATAATCAGTTCAAAATTAAAATAAATCCCACTTTTTGCAGCTCCTGCAGACAACATACTCAACAAGAATGCAACAGCATCTAAACTGAGGGTCTGAAAATACTAGTTCCCAAACTCTTCAATATGGAATCCTAGAATGTGTTTTTTTTTCACTGTAAATGAATGACAGGAAGGCTATTAAAATCATGCACTTTATATTATGGCCAGCAACAAAACTAAACCAACAAATAAAAGTTGTATTAAATACTTGGCAAAGAAACTGTTTCTTAAACTTAGTATTTTTATGCACAATTGGTCAAAATAACTCTACACTTGGATCAGTGTTCTCCACAACCTGTTTTGAGTCGTCACTATGTAGAGTTCAAAGTTTGCAGCGAGGAGCTTGGCTTACTTTCATCGAGTTTGAAAACTGACACAACGAATTCGAAGCATTCGAAGATTAGTTAGTTCTTAAGCATATTAGGACGTTTTGGTACCAGTTCATTGCATTTATTCCAAAACTAAACACACAAACTCCTCACAGTGTGGACAAGTACTTTTAATTGTAATTCAAAAATTCCTGTACATGATGGAGTTTTCTGTTGGGGAGAACACTGCTTAGACCACCATTATGATAGGACTCAACCCGTTCCTTCTTTAGCTAAGAAGTGATTTCTGGGCTTTGGAGAACTGACCAGTTTACTTCTTATTTATGAGCTTGACCTCAAGAAATAACAAACTGGTCACTTCTCCTAAGTCCAGATCCAGAAATCACTTTCAGTCTAAGAAAGGAACTACTTGAAACCAATTTTACAATGGAAAGCAACTGAAATCGAAAGCAATCTTATGAAAATAGTGAAAGCAGCAGCTTCAACATCAATCTCGTTACCAAGGCTTAACGAGGTGTTACCGGCAAAAGTGATTTGCTGAGATCTAATTTAGCACAGTCTAATGCCTCAACCCACCCAAATAAATGGCAAAGAGGATGAAGTCACCGGCCTTGTCTTCATCAAATCTCTGGCAAACAACATCAACAACTGGTGATTTGTAATAGAATCACAAAAACAAAAAAGGACTTTGTTGTTTTATAGCGCTGGTCAAAGTTCATAATTTCCAAAAGTCTATCTCATCCAATAATCCTCAAAATGTATTTTTGACAGTAAAAAAATATGCCTTTATTATGTATGCTTATATTAGGTCAATTTACCTGTCTCCTGCCCAGGTAGTTTATCCAACTGCGTCACTCTAGCCACCAGGTAAGGGGTTTCCTGCAACAGCTCGTCCACCTTAAAGCGACACAGTCCGGTCACCAGCAATGTGTAGGCAGGTCTAGGCCAGTTGGTACCGGTCACTTGAACAACCACTGCTGCTGTACCGAGCTGGTGCATGTCCAAACAATCATCACCCTGCAAATTATTAATCTTAGGTTCACTTTCAATCAATCACAAAAATGATTTCCAAAATAAAAATTGCACGTGATACTATGATAACGTCTGTGCAGTTGGGTGACTGAATTACACTTTTTACTGACAATTAAAAAGCTGTAAAACTTCATGAAAGCCAATGGCTCATTTGCCACTTGTGATTGCTCATTGTGTTTGTCAACTTTTCCTGAGAAATTAACTATGATCATAAAAAGACATCAACACATCACATCCACCAACAATGCCAAATGCTCGCTGTTGCATTATTAGGACTTCATGCAAACTTTTGTGCAATCTTACTGCAGCAGTGATCACCAAGTGAAGTAGGCCATGATGGATATTGTTAACATTGCTACTGCAGTAATGTTGTCAGTTTTGTTATTGTTGTTATTCAATATTCTTATTACATGTTCTTTAATATTGCTGTATTAATTAAGGTTATAATGGAAGGAGTGTGTGCAGTGGTGCATGCCTACTCCATATTTCATACTTTACCTCATCCTCAGAGCCTTTTGGTATTACGCCAACTATTGTGCTGCTGATGGTGTTTCTACTCAATAGTCTATTCTTGACCATATTCATACTGTAAAACCATCGCACAATCATCATACAGTTCAATGAAGCAGAAATCATAAATTAGAAGCAAACACAATTCAATACAGATACTCTATCTGTACTATCTTATCTTGGCCAGGGGAGCTAATATTTCGATGTTTTAGAACATACCTCTAATATGTTTATACGCGGAAGTAAGGAAAGAAGGAAGTACAACATATGCCATTACATCACTATATAGAACCGTTGGAAGTCTGGTAAGGTTCACATCTCATTGGTAATACATGACCAACTTGTCCTTCGATCAAAGTCATTCATTGTCTGACCCCGATTGAAGGTCAAGAAGTAAGCAATCGCAAGGACCACACAGTGGCAAGACTAGGAGTATCCCCAAACTTACGGCAGTTATTGACAGATGTAATTGTGTATGCTGTACTCCCTTCTTTACTAACGGTACATACTAGAGGTTATGCTCCTGTGCTCTCGATATGGCTGGCAGATGGGTGACCTTCCTGCAACCTTCTGTACATTTTTGTTTGACCTTAAGCACACCGAATGTAATTGAGAACAGTCTTCAATTTGACAGAATGAAGGACTATTCTGAAAATTGTTGATTACAAGAGTAAGTCAGTCTAGACACTTAACTCCTAAGCTAACATTTGGGGTTTTGTTACTCCAACGGTTAAAGTGAGGTTATGCAAGATTGAGACTAACCTCATTTCAATTGATTCAAAAATAAATGTGCGTGGCTTAGCCACACTACTGACGAAAACCTATTCGCATCGATTTTAAAAATTTGAAGACACTTAATGTTTACTTTTCAATTTTATGAAACAGTCAAGCTAGTCATTTGCCTTTATTTTTTTCCTTTTGACTTTGAAATTTGCATTCTAAACAGGCATGTTGGTTTACAACCGCAATTATCCTTTCCTTAATAAACATTTGGCCAAGCCCATGATTAGCGACTAGCTCCTTTCAATCTGTGACAGCGCTATCAAGCTTTTGATGTGTCAAGGAATTCGCTGGATACTGTGGAGAGAACAACGCAAGCTTTCTCGTCCACTTGTGTGCAAACACCGTTTGTAAGGCCAAGAGTTGCCCGAGTTGGCTTTACGAAATCAGGCCAAGACTTTAAGTCAGAAAATCTATCCACAACTCGAAACCAAAAAACAGAAATCTGTAGCCTGTACGGGAGTAGACTAAGTCAAAATCAAAAGACAAAAATTGACTTTTTGGCTAAGAAGTGAACAGACTTCCAGAAACAGCCACACTCCACCACAGGCGTCCTCAGCTTCTGATCGTCACCAATACACTACATATAATACTAAAACATATGACATTCGGGACTAGAAATTCCATGGGTGCTTCGATTCAGCCGTCCATATCAAACACATAACTCAATAAATTTACACTAAACAGGGGTTCAACAAACCATGAGCAATTGTTCTTTCTAATAATACTATTCACAGTGTCCTGCTCCAGCGAGTTCACAAGAAACTCGCAGTCAAAGCACAAAAATGTTCCCAAAAGCCCATACATACCTCGCACTTTGACGGTTCGAAGTAAAGGACGGTTAATTTCCGTACTGTCCTTGACTTCGAACCGTCAAAGTGCGAGGCATGTGTGGGCTTTTTGGGAACATTTTTGTGCTTTGGCTGGAGTGGAGCAGGACACGGTGAATGGTATCATAAGAAAGAACAATTGCTCAACGTTTATTAAACCCCCTGTACCGTTTTCAAAACGGCGACATACTTTTCAATGTTGAAAAAGGTGGGGAGTTACGCAAAAAATGACGTTTATTGCATTGTTTTTCACTTTTAACAGCTGTAACGGGCAAGGTGAGTGTCGGTTGATTCCCAGATTTTGCATGCACCTCGTCCGGTCTTTAGCTTTACATGTTGATACAAGTTTCACAGCGAGGTGACTAGAGAATAGTTTACGTGACACGCGATTGCGCTCTCGTGTTACGTCAGCCATTAAGGCGTCCTCACGTTTGTGCAGTACATTTCTACACAAAACCAGATAAGTGCTGGTGAGTTCTTTTATTTGTCTATTTTCTGGCGCATACGTGTATTAGCCGTTATTATTAGTTATCATTCGTTGTTTAATTACTGTTTATAGAGAGTTCACTTGACACACAGTATTTATATATTCATTTTGTATGTTTCAGACGGACATTCGTCTTGCTTAATAAAGCATCGTTAGAAAAACCCGAGGGTTATTGTCTAGTGACGAACAGAACTACCCTGGCTGTGTACAATTTTTGAGTCTACGGAAGAAATACACATTGGTACTTAGCTGTATCCGTAGCCGTAGGCTATTTTGACGATACTAGTCTTCATACAATACATCTAGCTGGCTGGCTAATTACCACGCAGTTTCCCAAACATATCCTTAGTAAGTAACTGCATATCTTATAGTAGTACTTACTTTCTTATACTGCGAACAGATATTCTCATAGATGAGCCGGGTAAAAGCACATTATCCTGGACAAGCAGCAGAGGAAGCCTCCGAGGCACTGTTATGGTGGAAGCCATGGCCTAGCATTGACCTAGTTTTAAAAACTCTCAAGGGTAAATGTATGCCTGAATAAAATCCGTTTAATCAATTTATTTCCAATTAATTGTTTAAAAATACATCTTAAATAATATATTTATAGTTACTCTTAGAATTTATAGCGATTTACAGTAGTTTTATGAGTATTCGAAAAGAGTTTGATATGGTTTAACCCTTGACCTTTATGTAAACAACAAAAATGGATTCCAGACTTCCTGTGGAGGTAACTTGGAGATGAATATTTTTCCATCTGCGAATCTGTATGTTTGAGTGTGTGCCGGAATTTTCAACATTAAGACCCATTTGCCACTTTACACATAGTTCAAAGCCTGGTGACTTTTGACGAGACCTTGTAGTAGGCTAGGAACAGTGTCACCTAGGCGCTGGACTTGGCCTGGCTTGGACTGGTGANTTCACTTTCAATCAATCACAAAAAATTTTTTTTTTCCAAAATAAAAAATGCACGTGATACTATGTTAACGTCTGTGCAGTTGGGTGACTGAATTACACTTTTTACTGACAATTAAAAAGCTGTAAAACTTCATGAAAGCCAATGGCTCATTTGCCACTTGTGATTGCTCATTGTGTTTTCAACTTTTCCTGAGAAATTAACTATGATCATAAAAAGACATCAACACATCACATCCACCAACAATGCCAAATGCTCGCTCTTGCAATTATTAGGACTTCAAGCAAACTTTTGTGCAATCTTACTGCAGCAGTGATCACGAAGTGAAGTAGGCCATGATGGATATTGTTAACATTGCTACTCCAGTAATGTTGTCAATTTTGTTATTGTTGTTATTCAATATTCTTATTACATGTTCTTTAATATTGCTGTATTAATTAAGGTTATAATGGAAGGAGCATTTGTGCAGTGGTGCATGCCTTCTCCATATTTCATACTTTACCTCATCCTCGGAGCCTTTTGGTATTACGCCAACTATTGTGCTGCTGATGGTGTTTCTACTCAATAGTCTATTCTTGACCATATTCATACTGTAAAACCATCGCACAATCATCATATAGTTCATACTGTAAAACCATAGCACAATCATCATATAGTTCAATGAAGCAGAAATCATAAATTAGAAGCAAACACAATTCAATACAGATACTCTATCTGTCCTATCTTATCTTGGCCAGGGGAGCTAATATTTCGATGTTTTAGAACATACCTCTAATATGTTTATACGCGGAAGTAAGGAAAGAAGGAAGTACAACATATGCCATTACATCGCTATATAGAACCGCTGGAAGTCTGGTAAGGTTCACATCTCATTGGCAATACATGACCCACTTGCCCTTCGATCAAAGTCATTCATTGTCTGACCCCGATTGAAGGTCAAGCAGTAAGCAATCGCAAGGACCACACAGTGGCAAGACTACGAGCCTCCCCAAACTTACGGCAGTTATTGACAGATGTAATTGTGTATGCTGTACTCCCTTCTTTACTAACGGTACATACTAGAGGTTATGCTCCTGTGCTCTAAATGTGGCTGGCAGATGGGTGACCTTCCCGCAACCTTCTGTACATTTCTGTTTGACCTTAAGCACACCGAATGTAATTGAGAACAGTCTTCAATTTGAAAGAATGAAGGACTATTCTGAAAATTGTTGATTACAAAAGTAAGTCAGTCTAGACGAAATCAGGCCAAGACTTTAAGTCAGAAAATCTATCTACAACTCGAAACCAAAAAACAGAAATCTGTAGCCTGTACGGGAGTAGACTAAGTCAAAATCAAAAGACAAAAAAAAAACTTTTTGGCTAAGAAGTGAACAGACTTCCAGAAACAGCCACGCTGCACCACAGGCGTCCTCAGCTTCTGATCGTCCCCAATACACTACATATAATACTAAGACATATGACATTCGGGACTAGAAATTCCACGGGTACTTCGATTCAGCCCTCCATATCAAACACATAACTCAATAAATTTACACTAAACAGGGGTTCAACAAACCATGAGCAATTGTTCTTTCTAATAATACCATTCACGGTGTCCTGCTCCAGCGAGTTCACAAGAAATTCGCAGTCAAAGCACAAAAATGTTCCCAAAAAGCCCATACATACCTCGCACTTTGACGGTTCGAAGTAAAGGACGGTTAATTTCCGTACTGTCCTTGAGTTGACTTTGAACCGCCTAAGTGCGAGGTATGTGTGGGCTTTTTTGGAACATTGTTGAGCTTTGACTGGAGTGGAGCAGGACACGGTGAATGGTATCATAAGAAAGAACAATTGCTCAACGTTTGTTAAACCCTCTGTACCGTTTTCAAAACGACGACATACTTTTCAATGTTGAATGAAAATGACGTTTATTGCATTGTTTTTCACTTTTAACAGCTGTAACGGGCAAGGTGAGTGTCGGTTGATTCCCAGATTTTGCATGCACCTCGTCCGGTCTTTAGCTTTACATGTGGATACAAGTTTCACAGCGAGGTGACGAGCAGAACTACCCTGGCTGTGTACAATTTCTGGGTCTACGGAAGAAATACACATTGGTACCTAGCTGTATCCATTGGCATGCCATAGGCTATTTTGACGATAGTCTTCATACAGCTAGCTGGCTGGCTAATTACCACGCAAGTAAGTAAGTACCTGCATATCTTATAATAGTGCTTACTTTCTTATACTGCGAACAGATATTCTCATAGATGAGCCAGGTAAAAGCACATTATCCTGGACAAGCAGCAGAGGAAGCCTCCGAGGCACTGTTATGGTGGAAGCCATGGCCAAGCATTGACCTAGTTTTAAAAACTCTCAAGGGAAAATATATGCTTGAATAAAACCCGTTTAATCAATTTATTTCCAATTAATTGTTTAAAAATACATCTTAAATAATATATTTATAGTTGCTCATTGAATTTATAGCGATTTTACAATAGTTTTATGAGTATTCGAAAAGAGTTTGATATGGTTTAACCCTTGACCTTTATGTAAACAACAAAAATGGATTCCAGACTTCCTGTGGAGGTAACTTGGAGATGAATATTTTTCCATCTGCGAATCTGTATGTTTGAGTGTGTGCCGGAATTTTCAACATTAAGACCCATTTGCCACTTTACACATAGTTCAAAGCCTGGTGACTTTTGACGAGACCTTGTAGTAGGCTAGGAACAGTGTCACCTAGGCGCTGGACTTGGCCTGGCTTGGACTGGTGACTCTCCGGCTCTACAGTAACTCGTGACACGGGTCATGAGTAATGCGAGACCAATGTCGCTAAAATCGCTGTCGGCAAAACAATCCAAAAATCCTGTTTAGAGTTACATGTGCCACTCTTATCACATGTCCATTTGACGTTTTATTTTCAGTCTCTTTCTAGTCATTCGTTCTGCTACCAGTAGGGATGCATGAAAAGAATCCTACGTTCACGCCCCAGCTGGTCGATATTGGGCATCTCGACCGGTTTGCTCCAGTGGCGGATCTAGGATATCACAAGGGGGGGGCCCAACATTTTTTCAGGCTGTAAGCATTTGCGCAAACCACGAATGTAGATGCGCATAGCACTGAATGAGGGGAGGTTGGGAGGGGGGGCTCCCCTCCCACCCAGGAAATTTTTCTGTTTTTCTTCTAAAAATCAAGCATTTTCCTTGGTTCCTGAAGTATTATCGAAGAAAAACAGGCAAAAAAAAACACGGAGAACGTGTCAAACAGGAAAACCTTAAAGTACCAGAGACTCGAACTCACGACCTGGCGGATAGAGCGCGCGCACGCTTTACCAATACCCCACCACTACTTAGCTACTAATAACATAATAAGAGACTTACTTGTTTATGGTCCACAGTGTTTGCGCGCGAAACCTACTTCTTTTTGTAATGCTTATTACACGTTTTATATTTTGTGCAATCGGTTCTTAACAAATTTGTTGTATTTGAAATAGTCTTCAAATGCCCAAAAGACCAAATCCGTTTTTCGTGTTGGCAATAATGACGGGATTGCTTTGGAAATCGTCTTAAGTTAAGGTTTGAGAAAGAGAGAATTATGAGTTTCTGAGTGATTTGCTAAGGCTTCGATTAAAATTCACATCTTACCAGCATGTTCTGTTTTTCCATCGTCACTTAGGTTCCATTTTCTTTAAAAAATGAAGTAAATTTTCTTCATTGCGCGGTGGAGCAGACGACGGAAACGGAGTCGTAGGGCGCAGCGCTACTGCCGGTCGCCTAGGATATCGCGGGAGAGCCTATACTTAGCCATAGTTCCGTTACGAATGCGCCGTGTTCCGAATTTAACATTTGAAATTGGATCTGAGCCCACTCAAACCTAAAACTGCACACATTTAAATCTTGTTTCATCCGTATAATTTTAATTACCGGGGTTAATTAATAAACTCAACATTTCCCTACGCTCTTGCTGTTCTATTTTTTTGCGGCAGCCAAGGGGGGGGGGGCCCGGGTCCCCTGAGCCCCCCCCTAAATCCGCCTATGGGNTCATGCCGTTGTGCTTAAGTCTCCTCAGGCCGCTGATGTTATAATTCTCTAGATAATGAGACCCACCATAAACACATTGGGGACAAACATGATTAGGTTTCTAATTCTGAAAATTGGATAAGAAATGCGACTTTTACGATCTAAAACCTTAGTTTAATGTTGCCATAATGTGTTCCACGTTAATTCTGCTAGGTGTGCAACACAATTGGGCCTATTACAATACCAAACCATCAGGCAGTAGTTGGATTTGAGATAAGCCAAGTGTCATCGTACAATTCTTGGCATGGTAAACCCAAACTGCAATGCACTTATTTACAAAGAAAAAGTGAGATGCATATGTGTACGCACCAAAGCACACTAGCTCAGTAAATGGGGCTATTCGGAAAATCTACAATAACTAGAGTTTTGTAACCTTCGAACTGGCTTGCATAATTTTTTTACTAATTGTATAACCTAACTGTTTGGAATGGCACAACTTTTTACTCTGAAATCTAGGGTTATTTTTCTACATTATGTTTATTAATTCACGGACAAAAATCATACAAAACCTGCAGCCCTCACATGTGTGACTTGTTGTTTGATTTTGAACATTTTTACTGCTATCACATGGAAAAGTTGCACAACTTAACAATAGTTCATGGCATGACGGCTCTTTGTTGTTCCGTGACTTTACCATACGTAGAGGGTTGTGAGCATGTGATAAAATCTACCTTCTTTGCTAACTGCCGAGCACAGTCTTTTGTCTGGTCAATTATCTACCAGACTTATTACAGACCACCTGTGAACACAGTCAAACCCAGAGCGAATTGGTACATTCGGAAAGAATAGATTGTCGTAACTTCAGTTGTAGTTGGGTGATTTTGGCAATTCAAAAAAGTTCAAATAGGTTATTAACTTAACCTTTATTTTAGCAACACAGCCCAGACAGGGTAGATATGATCTTAATGGAGATTAGAGCAATTATCGAACAAAAGAGAGCTGGCCAGCCAACCATAAATGCCAGAATGGAGTTAGTCAGTCGTGTAAGATATTGGCTACAGGGGTTTTCTTCCCAACTGTTGTTGGCTTAGAGAATCGAACAAGTTGGGATCAACGGGAAAATGCAGTAATGGCTTTTTGAAGCTCATCATATAATGTACCATGGATAAGGTACACGTATCTTGCCCTGAAAGTGACCAGCATCGTGTGCGGATTGTTTCATAATCATTTAGTTTTGCTATATTTTGTATCCTGATTGTTATTCTTACAATATCATATTATTTCAGGTCATCACTCACATCATGAAATATCTGTCAGTTGCCGATATTAAAGAAGCCTCCCTGGTCAGCCGAGCATGGTATGAGGCTTCACTTGACCCAGTGTTACAGAAGGATGTTAAAGTCCTCTTGACTCAGGCAGGCTCGCGACCGATGACTAGTCTGCAGAGACGTAAAACTCCTCACTTAATTCTTAATGATGTGGATGGTTCCTTTCTGTCGAGCAGCAAAACATTGTCTACCTTCATAGACATTGGTGATGGTGTACGCACTTTGTCTCTGAAAGCATCTAGCATAACTGAAAAGACATTCATGAACCTCATTGCATGTTGTCCTGTATTGGTAGATCTTGATTTGACTGCTTGCAACAGTCTCTTCATGTCTGGGAAACTTTTGGAGTGTCCAGAAGACCAACAAAGATTGAAAGCTGTTCTTCAAAAGCTTAGTTCTCTTAACTTGTCTGGAATTCGCTTCTTATCAGATATGCTTCTGACCAGGCTCGTGTCCGTCTGTGAGAATCTTGAAAAGCTCTCGGTCGCCTCGTGCCAAATTATATTCAATATAAGCACTTACTATCCAGTTAACCGCTCTTCACTCAAGGAGAGCTCGGCCATCTTCACTTTCCTGTCCATTCTGAAACTTCTAAAAAGCAGACCAAAAAGAATAAAGAGCCTCAACTTCAGCCGAACTTCATTTGACGATGATGCACTGCGGCTATTGTCCAATGTAGAAGAGTTGCATCTAGAAGAATTGCATCTTGTATCTTGTAAAGAAGTAAGTGATGAGGGTATATCTGCTCTGTGTAAGACTCAAGTGGGGCTCAAGTTACTGGATGTTGCCTTCTGCACTGGTGTCACTGATGCTTCCCTCCAAAGTATTACAAAAAGCTGCCCAGTCATGGAAAAGCTATGCCTGGACAGTTGTAAGCAAATCACTGGACGTTCAGTAAAGCGCGTACATGCTATGAGTGCTCTGGTCTCTTTGAATTTGTCTGGGTGTTATCAGGTACTAAGTGCGGGCATTCTAGAAGGTCTTTCTACTCGGAAGCTTCCTCATTTAAAGTCACTGAACCTGAATTCGTGCAGCGCCATCTCTGACAAATGTGTGGTGTCCATTTGCAACTTACAGCCGCAGCTTGAGAGTCTAGACCTGGGCTCGTGTTTTCACATAACAAATGTAAGCGTGCAGTCCATCTCCAAGCACATGAACATGCTGAGGCACCTGCGACTTGCCTTCTGCAAACTGATCGACAGCTTTGGCATCCTTGGTTTTGTGGAAGACTGCAAAGGACAGAATGTGCATGATGACTCGCACCCTGTCAACTGCCGATGTACGAGACATGATGGGGATATTCCTGTGTTTAGTGATCCATTGGCAGAAATCAAGAAAACTCCCAAGAAATTGACTGTGGAGGAAGTCAACTCTTTGGCCAAAGACATGGATGGTCCGGTATACTCTCTCAGTGCCATTAAAGGTATGCGGTCCCTCGATTTGAAAGGGTGCCTCAAGCTGACTAATAGTGCCATCATCCACACTGTGAGATTTACGGAGCTGCAGTCTCTTGATCTCAGCATGTGTTTTGATGTTGATGATGACTGCTTGCTGTCACTCGCCACAAACAACCCAAGTCTTCAAGACCTGTCCCTTGCCAAGTGCCTGCTCATCACAGATGTTGGCGTTGTGTACATTGCATCCAATCTGCACAGGTTGTCATCGCTCAATATTTCCTGTTGTGACGGGATCACCGACAAGGGTCTTCAGTCTCTGCTAAAGTGCCAGCACTTGAAGAAGTTGGACGTCAGTATGTGTGCCTGCGTGTCTGTACAATGTGTCGAGTTGCTAGAACATAAACTTCCCAATCTGCATCAAATAAAGAGACAGTATGTTGGTTCGTCCCTCGTAAAAGATAACTACCCTATGTAATTATCCTCGACGAATCACATGCCGATACACGGGTGTGCCCAAAATTGTACTGTTCGCTGAAAAGGGAATTCTGATATTTTCTTTCAGTGTTCTCTGGTGCTGATTGTTTAGGAATTTCTGTGATACACACTAGAATGTGCTGCTGACTGTTCTGTGTTCAGCTCTCATGAACGACTGTGTTTACTGCTGAAGGATTTACCTGAGCCACATGCTAAACATTGTTAAGGTAAAACATAAGATTAACGAGCCACACGGGCGGATCAAGGATTTTTTAAAGGGGGGTACGATCAAGTACTTTCTTAAAAATGAGGTTCAAGTCAATAATTTGAAAATTCTAGATTTGATATCACTAAAATTAAGGGACCTCGTTGGATCCACCTACCAACCGACTCTGCTCTACGCATCATTTAATGGAATGATTATTAAAATTACTATCTTATATTCATGGCCCTTGATGCCTGGATTTTAGGGCTGAACATCGACTTCTCCATTCCCTCTGAAAAATATTTGAAAAACATAAAATTTCCCCTCACCAGGCCAAAAAATTCCCTCGTGATTAATTCCCCTTGTTAGAATAATTTTTAACTCACATTGGCAATCATTTGTAACAGCACGAAACGTTAGTTTTGACAGAGATGATGAGGGGTAGCAACGTGGGGGATTGTCGTGAGGGGATGGTTGTGATATAGTTCACTGGTGGCCTGGGAGAAAAATTTCCCTCACCTGAAAAGATTTCCCCACTCAGAAGGTACCTTTCAACCTTGGAGGAACTTAGGCCTTGGCATTTTTAAGATGGTTTGGTTATCAAGATAGAAGAAGCAAAAACATTTTCTCGTCACTCGAACATGCTTGCACCCCAAGGTAAATACCTGACAGAATGATCTTCAGTCCGTTTCTTCTTCTGTGCAGTAAGGACATAGTATTTTATCCACAAACAGATAAATAGGCTTGAGTACTGTTATAAATGTGAAGTTTCACAAACTTCCATTTGTTGTTTTTATATATCAAGTCATTGAGCGCAAAATCCAAATAAGATATTAATTTATTTATTTTTGCGAGTTTTGTTGATCTGCTATTTATTCCCGACTTGTTATTTTACAATTTTCCCATTCCATAATCCAAACTGTGCCGAGGTGAAGTATAATAAATAGACTGATGACATGTGTTCTCTCTTTCTTCAAGTGATATGCAATTCATTCAATGGACTGTTTTAAGATTATGTAGGACCTTGTCAACAATACTGGTCATTAAAAACCAAATATCAACAAAACTATAGAATGAATAACTAAATAACGTAAAAGTATTTTTGGAAGTAGAAAGCCCGTAGAATTTGAGTTTTGACTTTATACCAATCTGTCATTAAATGGGTCACGAGACAATATCTGAGTAAAATTTACCAAAAAAGAATTAAAGGTACATTAATAGCAAAACAATAGTATTAATAACGTGGCTAAATTTCGTTTGATATAAATGTTCGATATGAACTCTCAAAGATGATATTAGTTTCATTTCTAAAATATCTGATTTTCATGTTATGCAACGTTTATTTTTTTCTACAAAATTATTCAAATCCTATTTTTATAGCTTCTCCTTTAAAAGTGGGACATTTTAAAAACTAATTCTAACGACCTTTTGGTGCATTCACACAAAACTGAAAAGCTTCTGATTTATGACATTCCAAAGCCAAATTGACAGTTGGCATAAAATTAACTGCATAGTAACATTTTGGTGTATGTGCACACCCAAATATAAATAATAATACAGATGTAGAATAATAATTTATTATAATTAATGTTTCTTAGACATGATATCCAACCACAGATCAAACTATACGCGAGCTTAAGCACTACACAAAAATCTGCATTTAAATATATGAATACAGCACATTTGTTACACATTCATGTAATCTGATAATCTGTTTAGGATCACAATTCTTGATGCAGACTATTACAGCAATAGTCATTCACAAGGGTGCATTTTGAGATCCAGTTTTCTCCACTGGGCGTCAAACTGGTTCTCAAAATCCAGAACCTCTGTATATAGTAAGTGACTATTGCCTGCTAAACAATTATAAGAAAAATGCTACATTATTCCAAAAATCATGGATGTCTTTTTCATCATTGTCCTAGCAACACTGTCCAGTAAATTCAACCCCACAAGATACATTGATCGTGCCTTGAAGCTATTACCGTATGCAATTATCTTCAGTCAAACCCAACTTTTGATAAAAGCCACTTTCACGGTTTAATGTAAAATTGGACCCAACTTGTTTCATTTCATACTAACTAGGATTAGAAGAGATTTCTAGGCTTGTAAATAATTGGCACTACCTTATTGGTTGAGTGGTATTACCCTGTTGGTTGAGTGGCAGTACCCTATTGGTTGACTGGCAGTACCCTATTGGTTGACTGGCAGTGCCCTGTTGGTTGCCTGGCAGTACCCTATTGGTTGACTGGCAGTACCCTATTGGTCGACTGGCAGTACCCTATTGGTTGACTGGCAGTATCTTATTGGTTGAGAGCAGGCTCAACATGTTGTGTTTACAGGAATCTTCATTTTACCACACCAAAAGCAATACAATTAGAAATAGTTCGGTTCCATCACTGAATTCAAGACACTATTGCAGTTGCTGCATTAGGAATTTCAACCAGAATAATCAGGAAAGGTAAAATTAATAAGTTGTTCACAGTAATTTCAACACAATGCCACCTTGAATTTCTTGAATAAATACGAGCAAAACTACATAAACCTAATCTAAGAGTATTCACAGTAGTATCCAGGTTCACCATAACTCCATGAAATCATAATTAAAGCCAAAAATAATCAAAAAATGAATTTGACAGAATTTACTATGAAGCTTCTGGAATGATGAGTTCATAGTATTAACCAATATGAGGGGAAACAGAATTTTGTGAGATTGTGTTTGGCGTATATCATAAAATGAAGGCAGTCAGTTTTCAGGTAAGCCAATCTTTGTCATCTTACACGATTCATTTTGAAATTGTTTTTCTTCTGGCATTCAATAATTGTTTAAAGCCAACAACTAGTTACAAATACGGTAAAATATGACTGTTTGATGCTAACCTGAGAAGTGGTAAAACCTGGATACTTTACCTTAAAATTATGTCTTCTGGTCATGTCCACAATCGGAAGAACCCAAGGGTGATCGTCAAACAAGACAGAATGGCACCTGAGGAAAGCAAACATTCAACTTCCGTCAGTTAAATGAGCAAACCGTTGTCAGCAAAGCTAGAATTTTCTGTACTCAAATGGTTGAAATGAACTCTAAACAAAATCAAATAATGAGGATTTAATAATTCTGTTGGTGGAGCCAGTGAGACAACAGTGTCAGCAGTACTAAAGCATGCATGGGTGATCACGTGGGGCACTTATCTCATAACACCCTCACACTGATGAACAACTATATGTCATCCATCTTTTCAGATAATGAAGGACCCTTTCATCCCTATCACTATCCAGTTAACAGCATGTTTCCCATTGACAGCTAAACAGGCATGTAAAGTTATTTGTTGGATAAAAATGATAGCGCTCACTGGAGTATCATGCAACAATTAGACTGATCCAGAATATCATTTACTTCAACATTTTAAGCAACTCAGTCTTGATATTTTCAGTACCATAAGTGTAATAAATGGAAACCATTTATTCTGACCAGCAGGAAATATTAGATGTCAGGGCTATGATCAGCCTGGAAGAAAACAGCCAAGGAATTCGGAAACCAGCTGAGAATTTGCAGAAAGTTAGATTGAAGAGAATTATCTTTATATTAGAATACAAATTGTTGAACATTTTTCTCTAAAATTACTGTAACAGATTTTTTACGAAAAGAGGTACTGTCAACTTTTTTTGATAAGTAAGTGTACTCGTAATTTTAATACGTACTTATTCAATTTAGTTTTTCTTAAGTCTGTGAGTACTGTTTCAATGTAACAGCACCAGCAACCACATTAGCAAGAGACACCATGGCAATTTGTTTCATCTTAGAACATAACGCATATGCACCATTTGGTTTTATGGTTCAGCAGCTATCAACAGTCATGCGAGTAAAATATTGCACTAACCAGCAGCATATTTAATGGTCTCGTTTCTGTACTGCTCATAGAGTGTGCGCAGGTTTGCTACCTCCGTGTTGATTTTGTTGTCCAACTTGGCAAGCAGCGTTTCATTCTTGGCATGCTGCAAATACACCAAATGCTACCAGGGCACTGCCGTGACTATCAAAACATATCATTGCCTTTGACGAAAATGTGACCTAACTACAGACAGCAGTTCATGAAAAGCATGCAAGCTAAATGTTTCTTGCAGCATCTTAAAAGACGAGTATTACGTAACGGACCCTAGCATCCAGTAACAAAACAAGTAACTCTCACCCCACCTTGTACCTACACCTTGCCCTTACATCACATTCACCATTGAATGCCATGTTGCCAATACCTCCACTTACATCCTCCTTTGCTCGACTCCTCTCCAGGTTCGTATCCAACACCATCTGACTGGACATGTTGGTCAACTCACTTCTTAACGTCTGCTTCAGCTGCTCCAGCTCAATATGCAGTTTCTGAAAACAGTGAACAACGTCTACGAGTTTGCCTCAAGTAGGAAAACAAGCACGGAGAATTTGAGAACAAAGCAAGATTGTGGCCCTGACTGTGTGCTAGGGTGAACGCGGTATTGATAAACAGAGCAGTCGCTGAAAATGCCGACATAACAAAACTGTGACACTCTCTCATGCTCCAATGTCGTCTGCCTAACAACAATATCACTTTAAGCTCAAGATACACAATTCCATGTTTTCATTGTTCAGGAATTTTCTGAATTAGTTTTTGTATACATTAGAAACATCTCCCATTTAGTTTCAACTCCCAACAGAGATTAGGTTTTCAAAACCTAGCATCAATCTGGGCTCTGTTTCAAGAAAAGTGACTTAAGACTAACGCTCAACATAACTATTTTATTTGCAAAATAATAAAACTCGGTTTAGCAGAAGAACAAAGTATCTGAGAACATATCTATAACTTCTACTTACAGAGAAAATTTGTACAAATTATTTCTAGGCCGAGATTTGCAAATTACTGCATCAATAAACCTTTTTTGGTAAAAACTGAAGTGCAGGCAGCAATATGCAAATTGTTACGTGACTAAAATTTTTTGGTGAAATTTAGTGATTAAGCGGGAGCATAACCCCAAATTTCAACTTTAAGGCTNCTTACATCCTCCTTTGCACGACTCCTCTCCAGGTTCGTATCCAACACCATCTGACTGGACATGTTGGTCAACTCACTTCTTAACGTCTGCTTCAGCTGCTCCAGCTCAATATGCAGTTTCTGAAAACAGTGAACAACGTCTACGAGTTTGCCTCAAGTAGGAAAACAAGCACGGAGAATTTGAGAACAAAGCAAGATTGTGGCCCTGACTGTGTGCTAGGGTGAACGCGGTATTGATAAACAGAGCAGTCGCTGAAAATGCCGACATAATAAAACTGTGACACTCTCTCATGCTCCAATGTTGTCTGCCTAACAACAATATCACTTTAAGCTCAAGATACACAATTCCATGTTTTCATTGTTCAGGAATTTCTGAATTAGTTTTTGTATACATTAGAAACATCTCCCATTTAGTTTCAACTCCCAACAGAGATTAGGTTTTCAAAAACTAGCATCAATCTGGGCTCTGTTTCAAGAAAAGTGACTTAAGACTAACGTTCAACATAACTATTTAATTTGCAAAATAATAAAACTCGGTTTAGCAGAAGAACAAAGTATCTGAGAACATATCTATAACTTCTACTTACAGAGAAAATTTGTACAAATTATTTCTAGGCCGAGATTTGCAAATTACTGCATCAATAAACCTTTTTTGGTATATACTGAAGTGCAGGCAGCAATATGCAAATTGTTACGTGACTAAAATTTTTTGGTGAAATTTAGTGATTAAGCGGGAGCATAACCCCAAATTTCAACTTTAAGGCTGAAGTCGCTTTTTAAGAAATAGACATCTGATCTAATGTTAAGTATTAGCAGCCGTTTGTACAGCATCGCACACACTTATACAAAGGCAAACTGTCTACCACTTTTCAAAGAGCTATTACAGACACTGCTGATGTAAGGCTTCAGACAAATGGAACAGTACATACATAGATCAGCATTAGTGATGACATAGGCTTCTACCGTTGGTTCTTGTACATGTCTATAGACAAAATAGAAGGTATCACGAAACTGGTCGTGTTTGTAATGGAAAAGTAGACTAAGAATTTTTGCTAATAAGTGTTGCCAAGGAGAGCTAAATTCATGAACTCTCAATACGATTTACATTATGGCGAATTTTTATTAACCCTCATGGCTGTGAAAATTTGTACATCAAGGTTTTTACATTTTTTTCAAGACTTTTCAAGGTATTAAAGCTAGTATTATCCTTTCCCAGGTTTTCAATCACTAGGAATCACGAGACATCAATGAATGAGAGGAATCACCTCAGTCTCATTTCGTAAACTGGAGAACTCGCTTTTCTCCAAAATAACCATGTCTTTCTTAATGGCAGCAAGGTGACTCATGATCTGCTGAACAGAGATCTCCAGCTGCGCCTTGTTCACCAGTTGTCGCTGTTGAATGTCCGAGTGTGTACTCATAATCTGCATGAGAGCCTCAGTCATACCCTCTGCCTGCTCTGATGTGAAACCTGCGTGAATTAGAAAAGAAGCGCAATTAATTTGCTGAACAACTAATTTCTTTCAATTTCAGGAGGTAGAAAGGATCCCATGATTGCACCTCTTCAGGGCCCCAGTCATACTCTATACCACCAGTGGTATGAAACATGAGTGAATTAGAAAAGCTAAATTAATTTGATGAAAACTAAAACTAATTTCCTTCTACTTCAGGGAGTGGAAAGGATTCCATGACCATAGCTCTAAATTCCACCTATCATCCTTGACCAGCAAACACCAACTCCCCTGTCGAAATACCCACTAAATTATACACACATGCCAAAAATACTCTATACGCGAAGTAAGATAAAAGACTATGCAAATGCTTAACAACAGACTAGATAAATAATTAGATTATGAAAGAGCCATTATCCACAACTGAAAACAGATGATACTTTAGTAACGTGTCCACCATAGGTGTCATAAATTGGTGATTTTGCCAAATAGCAATAGGACACAATATGACAAACAGGTGCAATTGTATTTTCCCATTTTTATACCAGATATGTAGCACAAAATTAAAGCTTTACAATGTTCAAGTTTAGTATGATATCTACCATTACACACAACTTTGAGAACATCCAAGTACCCACAATAATGTAAGGTCGTGAAAAATGAGAAAAGAGCAATGTTTCTGAAACTGACCGTAAACCTTTAATGGAAATGCCCACAGAGCACTACCTGAGTGTGTGAGTTGCTTAACAAGTTGAAGTGAGTCAAACTGGGCAACTCGAGTTGCTGAGGCCACCAAGTCCACTTTCCTGACGTCTGTTTCTATGAAACGGCTCAACACTGCAAAAAAGAAAAACAATCTTCAAGGAAATTCAAAATACTTTTGTGTTCAGCGAGACATCTGGCCTACTACTAGAATAAAAGGGTGTGAATTTCAAAAAAAAAAGATATTTGTAAAAATATTGCAACCCCCGCCAAAACTTTCTTCCATCTGAAATGGGTTTTAGAGGTCTTGACATGGGAGCAGCCGGTAGGAAGCATTTTGATTGCACACCACGAGTTGGACTGCATGTAAAGCAAAACTCATCTCAACCAGCTCAATTTACAACTCTGTTTCAAAGTTGACAATTTTGACCGCATTACCCATTAATGGGGATATAATGTCAGTACATAAACACAACATATGAACAAAACAGCTACGCGTAGATCCAATGTTCATTCAACATGTGTTGTGACCAGTGACAGGACCAAGAGGTCAAGGTCAAATTGGTGCAGATTTAGTGAGGGTGGAGACACCCTCTAACCATGACTAAAACAGCATGAATACTGGTTAACATGTTTTTAGTCACAGTTTGGGTAATCCTTAACTTATGACGTCGTGAAACTGAGTCCGGGAAACACTGTTCACAAGTTGAGAAATTTTCAAGTTTTGTTTTTCAACACGGTAATATCTCACAAATTTCAGACAAACATATGTCAAAACTGATCTTTTAAATTTTTTCCAAGGGCTTTTAACGTTCTCAAGAATGCCAACAATTTCTCAGACATACAGACTTTGGTAGAGATAATCAAAAACGACATAGCACTTATTCCGTGCTACTATGTTTCATGGAGAAATAGAATTTCACCCATTGGCCATATTGTGTCCTAAATTACTAAGATTTTACCGTACTAAAAAAAAAACATACCAAAAAAAACATACAGTGTTCTCACTTCTTTTGCGCATGAGACACCATGCTCAAAACTTGACCATTACACTAAAAGTTTGAGCCTGTGTGATCAATTTCAGGTTGTCATGCCAACCAATTACTAAAGTCTTTCCACATGAATGTCATTATTGCAGTCACCTACTTCACTATCACGCCTATAGCAGTCAGAATCTTGCTAGTTATTACCCAGTAATTGACCTAAATATTCGCAATGAAATTTCGTTTAGAGAAAACTGATGAACTACGCAAATGGTTAGGAAATGATTAACGATGAATAGGTGCACAACTGGTGCGAGAACATGGCTGATATTTTTAGCTAGTAAGTTACCAAGTAACTTGCAGTGGTAATAAGATAGTATTTGGCTTTTGGAAATGTGAGGTTTGATAAGAGTACCAAAATAGAGGAGTTTACTGACGTGCAAGTTCCATTTTGATTTTGTTGAGAGTTGACTCTACATATGTTTTAATAGCGGAGGATTGCCAACTTATCACCAGCAACACTAGTGAATGTGCAGGTTGAACACACATTTTCTCTCTTTCAGGTCTTGTTGTTGGAGGGAGGGTAGACAGGTCCTCCATATCATGGTTTGTGCAGCATCTTAAACAAGTGTTTAAAAACAGTTTGCCAAGTCTGCCAAGACTCTTTACTTTAACTTTACTTCTAGTTCTGGTTACCGTGAACATTCACTCATCTTAGAGAAGATAACCGAATACTTAGCATTCAATTCAAGACTCCCTACATGTTGGACATAAGCTGAATAGGTTAGAATCCATAAGAAGTTGTAAATTATGGAAATTTGGCTGCATTTTAAACAGTTTCCGAACATACGGCAACCCCTTCATGGGCGCCGACATCTTTCTTGACCTATATTTCTGAAACGAGGCTTTATGTATCGGGCGATTTGATTCGTCTTTGCTGATGTCAAATCGTTTTTTATTGGCCATACATTTTGAGGGCATTTAATTTCAAAAGTCGATCATTTCGCATTACCTCTCCTGATAGGGACGACGTCCAAACGCTTTTGCAGAAATCTGTGATACTTTTGTCTCAGGAATCAACATCAATGGCTAGCCAAAATATGGACCCCGCAATAGCTATTGCAGCGGAAAAAGACAAAATATCATCGAGCTCAAAGACAAACGATACAAACTTAACCAAAAGGTAACTTTTTGTCACTGTTCTGTGTTCAGCTGTCATATTGTCATAACTATTTAACTGGTGAGATATTTGTTTAACATGTAACTCTTTGAACTTCATTTTCTAGGACTTGGAGACCATGATTAGAAATACTTCGTGTTTCTTTCAAGTTTGCCGTGCTTAAACTTGGAATTGCGCTTGATCTCAAGGTCGTGTATGCGTGAACTATCAGAGAAATCTTGGAAAGTTCACTCAAGTAATCACCTTGTCTTCATCGACTAGATGCAGACAGACTTGATCACCGTCTAGCTGGCCCAGTAGGGACGGTGGAGCTCCTATAGCAACTTCATACGCCGGCGAATTATGCTTCAAACTGACTAAAACATCAAAGTCACGTTGATGTAAATACCTTTTGTGCATCTAGAGGGACACCAAAAGCGTAGGTCAGGAGGCCGTTGATGCATTTAATTCAAGGTTCCAACTCGATGAAATTCTCCCGTTATCAAACTTTTTCTTCGAGTAGTCCCTTTTTCCAGAATCGGTAACTCGCCATTTTTACACTGAGCATGCCAGGGATATGACATCACACCACCTGCCACGCGCATTGTTAAAAATGGTGAGGAATTATGCATTGACGACCTCCTAAGGTGTCCCTTTATGCGCTAAAGGTATTTATAGCAACGTGACTTTGATGTTTTAGTTAGAGTGAGACATACTTCGCCCACCGAAAAGCTTCCGGCGGATGAAGCTCCTACATGGGAGCTCCACAGGCTCTACTGGGCCAGCTAGAGCCAGTGTCTAGACGAGCTGATGAAAATGTGCAGTGCACTTTATAAAAACAAATCACAATTGTTGTTATATATATTAGTAAAATATCCAATTATAGCATTCCAAGAAATAGAACAGATTACAGGAAAAAGCTGTCTGCCTATTTGATGTAAAATAGTCGGGTGCCTCCATCTGGGGCACCCCTTAATGTTTGCGCTACCTGTAAACGACCTAGCTTTATATGTTATGTGGACTTTTTTAAATTGTTATAGGAGTTGTTCTCGTCTTTGTTGACATACAATGACGCAATACACTGGACAGAGTGTAGAGTGTGGTCACCTGAATCAAGAAGAAGTGTATTTTATCAAACCTGTGTTAGCTTTTTTCATCTTTTGGCAATTTTATTCACACAAGAATAATTGATTGACAGGAATTTCAGAAAATAGTCCCATGCATGGTTATACACATGGAAGACCTTTCGAAATTGTAACCTCTTTGAAACGTATGCGTTTTTAATGTATAGATGATGCTCCTATTTCACTGAGCTCAAAGTTGACACCTATGATCACTCCACAAATTTAAATATATTACAAACTAGTGGCATTGTTTTCCATGTGGCTAACCAATTTAGTCTACTGAGGAGAAAGTGTAATTTTGAATGCCATTTGTTTTTCATCATATTTTTGCTCACTTTTTACCCCTTCCTTTCCAAAGTTGTAGAATTTCACATCGAGGCTATATTTGAACAGACCTTTGCACCTATTCAGTTATTATGTCCTGGGCCACAAATCAAATAGAGCGGTCGCTGATTTTGAGTCAATTTTTCCAGTCAATAAGTTGCGGCTGTAGCCCATTTGTCAATGATTGCCTGTTTCTTGAAATCAACTAACTATATTTAGGACTGACCTTTCCTAATGAATGGTTTTCAAAATCTAAAGTTATCCTGTCAACACTGCTGTGCCGATGGCAGATGGCATCCAATGATGTATGCACTCCCAAACATGCTAGCATAGTATTGTCAAACCTGCAAGACACTAATACGCCTATTATAATAAATGTTTCATTCCTGGCTTGCCTTTCTTGTTTTAGATTTGAATGGTCTTAAAAAATTATCTTTTTTATTTCTAGGTTAAACAGAGAGCTAATGCTTGTAATGGTGAGTATTCAATAACTGTTTCTGACTGGTAAAATGATGAAATCTTGTGAATTTAGTATACTGCATTGAAGCCAAATAGAAGAAATAAAAGATTAGTAGCATTGCAGACAAATGCTTTCTGTTCTTTGACTTCTATACCAAAAATGTTTTTTAGAAATTGATCGTTTTCCCGACATTGTTAGAAACTGTTGCATTTTATCTGCAAGATTTTCCACTCATTATATCCTCATGCTATTATAAACATGAGGTGAAAGACGTGACCCATAAGATAAGAGTGTTGTGTGACTCTAGAGTCAAAAGAGTGCTTCATCAATGATAGGATGAAGTACTTTTATATTAGAACAGGAAAGTAATTTAATTTCTGTTAATTAGACCGCATTGGCAACCTATAGGCAGCATTTCATTAAATTTACAGACTGACTGTTGGCGATGATTGGTTAGGTACTCTATTAATTTTGCATACCCGTCAGCTACGAAGTCTGTACATATGTACATACCGGTGTGCAGTTTATATATGGTACACACCGACACGTGTATTTTGTGGTGCCTAAGTGGAGAATTACTGTATAGCTGGAATGTTCAACACTGCGATGCCTGCTATAGTTAGTATTGCGCATTGTTTGTCTTCTTCTTTGCATTTGTCTGTGGTGTGACTTTCTTTTCAAATATTGAACTTTTTTCAAATTCATTTTTTCATCTCCTTTTCAGACGTCTGGCATCAAGGGTATTTCAGCTTTTCCTGTTGGTGATAGTTTATTCAGTTGGATTGGCACAATAGATGGTGCCAAAGGAACAGTAAGTCTTTGACAGGTTACCTAACAATGGTGAGCATGACTGGTGAAATTTCTGACCAAAATATGGAAAATTTAGTCAGAGGCTGGTACAAACAGTGAATTACACACCTGTGCGCGCTCCTTACTTCAGTAGTTTGGAGAAGTTCTCAGTTCTCAGTACGTGCCAGAAATAATTCTTTTCTCAACAACTGGGGTGTAGCAGAATTCCATCGTGACTGTTGAATGTTAAGAGAATTCACGACAGCAAAACAGAATTTATTTCCAGTTAGTTCAAACATGTGACTGTGTAGCTCAACTTTGAATGAGTTTTTATTTCTTGCCAACATTGCAGTTTTGTGACGAACACAAAGTTAACCAATGCCCGCATTACTCGAGTGCACAAAATTGTGCCCTCCAGATTTCATAGCTATCCACTTTCAAGTTGCCGCGTACAAATACTGAAATATCTGTTGTCAATTCTCTTAGAACACAGAAAATAGGCAAAAGTGATGCACTTTAAAGCTTTATCGTTTTTCAGTTCTTTTCCATGGCTGCCATTATAGGACATAGACACCAGATTCGCTTATTTTCTTAGGAAATTCCCTATAGAGATGTCACCTCAATTTCTAATTAGTGTATTTGCACAGGAAATTTGAATATTTTTGCTACATGGCAATACAAAGGAAAACATTTTGGCATTGAAAAGTCTTTTAACGACTTCCATTAGTAGAATTGTTGCGTGAGTACCTTTGGTATTAGCTTGGAGGTGCAATTGCTGAATTTTTAAGCTCCAATGACACCAGCAACCATATAGTCGAGAGACGTTCAGGATGAACATATAACTGGCTAACCCAGCAGGTGGCGCTAGTATAGTGACATTGCCCTCCTGATGCTGACGCGGCATTATGAGGCACTGGTGAGGCATTTTGACGTTGAGGCTTGTACATCACAGATCTTGTGCATTGAAAATATACAAAGTTAGCAGTCCATGTACTATTACTCTATGCTGCCACCTGACATCTTTTCTGAAATTGTGGACATTTCCAACAACATAAAGAGGCTGTTATTTTTGGGAAGATTTCTCCCTAGATAACTTTTTCATAAACATTTTGTTGTAATTAGACATTCTTTGTTTTCTACGCATACCAGTTGTCACATGTTTCTCAAGCAAGTTTGAACTCTGTACTTCTGGTATGAACTTCTAGAACTTCAGATGTTCTTTGTGTCTGAACTAAACCTGTTATGTATGTTGTTTACTCAAGGTGTATGAAAACTTACGGTACAAGCTGTCTTTTGAGTTTCCCCGGAGCTACCCTTACACAGCACCCACAGTGAAGTTTGTGACGCCAATTTACCACCCCAATGTAGACGAACATGGTAATATCTGCCTGGATATCTTGAAGGAAAATTGGGTAGCCTCGTTAGAGGTGCGCACCATCCTGTTGTCTATTCAAAGCTTGCTGGGAGGTAGGGATATCTTTGCAATTGCTAACAATGGAGTCAGTTAATTGTGATTGTTATGAACACTTTAATTTGCTAATACTGCTACAAAGCTAGAAATTAAAAGTTACATTTTGCCCTGTTTAGCTGGCTAAAAAATGAATACTGAATCGGACTTTTTGCTCTCATCAAATCAGTCTCATAAAACACCTAACTATGATGACAGGATTCTGTTTGTGTTAGGGCTGTTCCAGTAAAATCCGTGTGGGAAGGGGGGGGGCGGCAGTAGAAATAAAAATTCATGGGTGGCGGTCTTCAGAAAAAAATTCAAATTATGGGTGGTCCTTCCTGTAAGAAGTGATGCATTAAAAATGGGTGGTATTTTTTGACCTGTTAATGTTGACAGGTTGGTTACTTCAGCCGAACACATCTCCAAAGAAATCAAAACTCAAAAAAAATGCAATTGGCATATATCCTAACTTATCCCAATACAAAAAAGCTCATGTTGCCAGTGAACAGAGTGCAATATGTTCACTAAGCCATTAATCAAGTCATGGGCAACTTGATTTGAGCCAATTTTTTGTCTGCTGTCCTATTGAATTGAAAAGTTATGCAACACTAAACTGGTGTTAACACATATAAGAAAATTGATGATTTTTAAATAAAAAGTATGAGGAGTAAGATAAACAAGTTCCAATATTCACTTGACATAGAAGTATAAAAGAGTTCGTGGAGACAGTTTGAGATTCATAGATCCTTATAATTAAAAAAATGTTCTTTGAAATTATAGACACATGATGAACAGAGACACCTGGTGGCTGCCAAAAGTATTGCTCACAGGCTACTTTAGTTTTTGACAATATTGGACAAGACAACTAGTTCTTGTCTGTCAATCATCTAAGTTCTTAACAGGTCCTCCTGGAAGCAATTTTTTTGCAAGTGTTGGATTTTATATTTTAACCTATTAAAAATAATTAAAAAATTATGGGTCATGGGTCGGAGAAATAAATGAAAAATATGGGCGGTGGGTACGAAATAAAAGTGCCTTCCCCCCTCCCATACAGATTTTGCTGGAACAGCCCTTAGTTATTCAAGCCACAGGTCATGCATAGAATTACCATTCTCGAAGTCACAATTTCAGGATTAACCAACTCGTTTTGTTGTTTCATGTTGATAATTGAAATAGTCCTGGCATGGCAAGTAATTTTATGAGAGTAAAAGGCCTATTCAATTTTGATTTATAATACAGCTAAACATGGCAAAATGTAACATTTAGGTTGACATCTTGTTCAACTGGTATTAGTGCAGTTATCTTGCATACTTCACCACGTAGACAGCATGTGCAGTATAACTCCACATCATTTCATTGTACGGGCCACAAAGAGGTGATGCCCAACTACATGGTGTACAGCAAATAGCAACCAGTGCCACAAACAGGAGCTCATCTAAGTTCCCTAGGTCTCCTGCATGTTTTTGCATGTGAAAATGCATATTGTGTTTCCCTATGATGTTCTAGTTCATTACTGTGTCAGTTTTTAATTTGGTACAAATCGAGGGTGAGCTCCGTGTTGAACACTCAAATTTATTGAAAATTAATAGGATCTTTTCATGCATCCCCCCTAATTTAAGGATTAAATCCCTGTTTATTTGTCATCAAACTCAGGGCTCAGTTTTCAGTTATAATGGCATTGATCAATGAGGAGCTAAGGATAAAGATGAAATGATAGTAAGTGTGAGTAAAAAAACGACACAAATACTTATATTGGTTTGTGGCCAGGAACTTAGTTGATACCCATTAGGGACTATTTCATGCAACAGGGCACAGATAACCAGAGAAGCGAATCACTCCTCTGGCATACTCTAGGCATAAGAGCACTGTCCTGTCTATATTGCGCTCTGTATTGCAGGTTTATCTCCAGTTAGTTGATGTGGTCACTTCTGGCTGAGAATGTGCTGTGTTCAGCTTTTGAGCATGAATGTGTTGCAGTGCTCTTGCTTCACTGCTGGATTAACAAGAATTATTCAGTTCTAGCTTTTAAAGTCTCGAGAATCTATTAGTAATTTATAATTCATTGGTTGAATTGTTGAAATCTTCATTTAAAAGACATTATATAACATGGCCATGGAGTGATGTGATGTCATAAAATTGACCACCAAAGATTATAATGCTCATCACAGAAAGTTAATATACTATAAGAATTGTCAATTCTGTTCAATTTTAGTAAAAGAACTCATTTTGTGACGTCACAAAATTTTATGCTGTGAACATCTTTTGAATTTCTTTGTACGGCAGATTTATGATCCAGAAATTAACTAGACTGAGCACAATGGTGGCATATAGTGGAGACATAACAGTGTATTGAGTTCAACATGGAGAGTCTTTTCCTTATTTCAGAGCCCAACAACGCTAGTCCATTAAACGTGCAAGCTGCTGAAATGTGGGACAATCAGGAGCTGTTCAAGGCCACACTGCTGAAGCATTACAAGGAAAAGGTGGAACAGACAAAACAATAACTCGATCGTCAGACATCACGACATGTGTGGGTGTGGGATCACCAACAACCTTCTCTGAGGCATGTGAAAGACACATGCATACCACACTAAAGTTTTACTGGGGGTGCGACTTGAAAATAGACCAATCACACCGTAAGCTTTGAGTAAGCTTTGAAACTTAGGGCTCATGGCCACCAAACTGTACTCGGATCTTGACCAATTACATTGCATGCTTCGGGTAAACTTTCAAATTCCAACCATGTGATTGTCAATTTTCGAGTAGTCGTGGTATAGTTGGTTGATTGTGAATCTAGATAGTGTGATTGGTCAATTTTATGTCTCGTAACTTAACTGAAGACTGCTCAAAGAATGACCAATCGTATGGCATACTTGAAACCTTGAAATTTCACTACATGTGATTGGTCTATTCAGAGTCAAGTTAAGTGAGATGGTCAAAGCGCCTGACCTGGGTTGCATAAAATTACAAGTGCTAATTCACTGTTTAGCTATTGCTGTGTGAAGTAAAACATTGTTTTCTAGAGTATTACTCAAGGCCACCAGGTCATGTATGCTGACTGCCAGCAGAATATGGAGGATTTTTTGTAGTTTGCATTTGATTGTCTTTAATAGGAGAATGTTCATTTTCTGATGCATTTTTAGTCCTCCTGTGATTGGTAAAACATAGCCTACATTTCCTACAACGATACAGCTCGGGATACTTATATATTTTGTATATGATTGTAAATTATCACGCTGTACATAGTGCATAAAAACCACCACAATGAACATAATTTACACTGTGGTATCTATTCATTTGCTTTTCAATGCCTAGTGCTCATCAGTGTAGGAATTCCTCTAAGCTTTGCTAAACCTATTTGTATGAGATTTATAAGAATTACATTCGCTAGAAGGCCACTCTTCCTATTGCATGTACTGGGTTTTGATTTGTTGTTATCTAACCCAGTGAGTTCATTGCTGTATGCTAGCCAGAAATGCACCGAGCATGTATTTTTTTTTTACTTTGTCATGGGTCGAGTGTACTTATGGCTTGACTGTCGTAATTCACGCTGTCCAGATTTGCCGGCACGAGTTATAATCTAGTGATTCTTGTGAAATAACAGTACTGCGTATTAGTAAACATGCATATATGCATGACCTGTGTCACTTATAGCCCTTCTTCTTCAAACACCTTTTCATAACCACTGCCTCTCTTTTCTCAATCTACAGTAAAATTAAGCCAGTTTTCAATTTTTTTTCATGAAAGATATGTATCATCATGTTCGAATTCTGCACTGTAGCAACCATCGAACATTTTAAAAAATGTTGGAATTTGCAATGTTTGGAGCCTTTAATAAATGAGAATGGGCAATTATTTTTACCCATCTGTATGATAAAAAGGAAAACCTTTCTTCATTGATACCAACGTCTGACTGAAATTTCCAGAGGAAAACTGATTTCTTTGTAGAAGCACTCTAAACCCTGGGCCAATTTCCATGACATAGCGCCACCTGTGGGCAAGCCTAGTCATTCCTCTGTAAACTTTGCTCATATTTTATGTACATTTGTAAAAATCATTTGATGTGACGTATGAATGTGAATGGAAACCGGGAATATATGTGCACACAATGGTCTTCATGTGTTTCTGTACCATGAGATTTTGCAAGTTAAGTAAAATTTGTGAACGTTAGACGTGTTTTAGTCTGATCAAGTTCAGTTTTGCGGTTCACATATTCTAGTTTGTGCACGCAGCCCTTCATGTAAGTCTGGCTTTTCAAATTGGTTTTGATGAGACTTCATTTTCAATCTCACTTCATGAGAAGCAGAATAAAAATTCGACTTATTTGTATTTACAGTAAATATCTCTGGATGGGGTTTTCTAATAAAAACATGCACCGGCAATGGAACAGGTTGCAACACGTAAATCATTAAATGTTGCAAAAAGAAATGAAACAAGCCCACGTTTTATAAACAAGACAATAACATAATTTTATTCATATCCAATAATTTACTGCAAAGTCATCGTAATCACTATTATTTAACAAATCGCCATCTCAACATTCATAAAACTCCCATCCTATCTACACCAATACGCTTTCCTACATGACTGGACACACACCAAAACAATCATCAGTTTAACCCGTTGCACAATTTGCTGAGACAAAAGAGTTGAGTTGGAACACTATAATCTGTATGAGCAAGTGCACTTTAATACACGTGTAGAAAATATAAGTTCCTTTGCTTATTGGACTGCGTAAGTTTAGCCTTTTGGTCATTTCCGGCCAAATTCCCATTCGATTTCATGTGAAAGTTTGCCAAAATCATTTACAGTTGAACCACATAAGTATAAGTCAAGGGACCTGCATTGCAAACCTCTACACGCTAATATGAGTGTTGTGACTAGGGTCTTGGAAATACATCACCGTTAACGTTCTTACAAACAGTGTAACATGCAACTAGGTTTCACTGTATAAGTTGTCTTTTTCGAACAACTCGGTCCCTAAAAGAAGGCCCCCAAGTCATTGCATCAAATTCGTACAAAGAGAACGCACTTCATAAAAATTTGACTCCAATGAAAATTCCATTTTAACAGAAGCCAGGGATAGTTTAAGGATATGTAGGACTTTCACCACAAGTCTGCACTTTACCAAATATCTACAAAAATATACATTTTAACTATATAAAAGTATACATTTTCTGACAGCAAAAAACCTGCAGAAATTGATAATTGACTGTTTTGTAACAATGCAATCGATAACATGCACAAATCTCATTCGGTACAAACTGTTTTATCCAAGTTTTCAGTTTTTCATGGAAATCATTACTTGTACAATTTTCAACAGCCCCTCATGCAGAAGTGGGGCACTTTAAAATCAATTCCTTACACTGTTATGGAATAAACTAAAGTACTACCTGAAAGTCTCGCATGAATCTGTAGTAAGCCATATTTGGACATTTTTCTAGGGTCCTACACAACCTTAAACGAGAATTAGATTTTCATATCCTGGCATTGTGTCATTCCACCAACGCGAACATTTTGTTCTCTTCCAAGTGCAACCATTGTATGGAGGTAAACATGTTGAAAGTAAAATGCAGTTGACAGCAGGCTAAAATTTTAACAACTGGGTTGTATTTGGTGTACGCACGAAATTAAAAAAAATTGAAAAAACGTATACAACCTGTTTAACAGCATTTCCTTATCAAACCAAACCACATAGGCAAAAGCACAAGTCAACACTGAGATAAGTCATAGGCTTAAACGGACATTCTTGGTGAGAAAAGCAATTTTACAGAAATTATCAGTAGCGCGGTATCGAACCCACTATCTTCACATCAGCAGTCAAACGCTCTACCGCTGAGTCAAATCCCATGCCATATTTTGAGCATATTTCACTGGTGAAGTCACCAACCCTGATTTTAATGAATATCCTGCAAACAACACTCCAGAGAGATGCTTCAAGCAAAGTAGCTCACAGAGCCTGAAATGTCTTAGTACCATACCAAAAGTTCAAATCCTTTGACAGCCACTGAATAATGAAAATTTTCTCATAAAACTTGTTTAACGGGTCGATAATCACGGATTCCGAGATTTCACTATTTGTAACCAACTACTCAGAACAGAAGATCATTATACAGTTATTAAAACAATCCAAATTTTGACACCAAAATATCGAGTGGTTTGAGGACAGTTTTCTTCAGATCCATCAATAAACAAGCTCTAATGGTTAGGAATGCTCACAGAGTTCGTATAACATTTTCAAACCTGCTTTTATCATTTGACGACTGACACGAGTTAAAAATTTGCGTGATCAAGACATTGTTAAGGTCTGTTTTAACACCTGCTAAAATGTGCTACAACACGGTTTAGTATCCGTTTAAAATATAATCAAATCACGTCACAACGGACCCTCTGGGAACCTTCCTGTTACTTTTGTGCTAACCAAATTTTGATGTAAGCAAAGCAATTTGTGTAAAGTACTGTTAGATCGGGACTTGTGAAATGAATCATGCATTGAAACAGGTGATGCAGAATGGGAACATAATGCAATTAATACTGGCCATTGTCAAAACATCGCTCACACAAGCACAGTTCCGAGTATCAAAAGTTCTTTAACCTTTTCCAATCTAAGGACAGATGGCAATTACAAGAATTTGGAATTAGGTGAGACATCATAAAACAATGGTGCTTCAATGTTTCCACAACAATGCACCCTCCTGAGGTCATGATTTCATTTAACACTTCATACGGTTAAATGTACTTTATAGGCAATTTCAACAAACTTAATCTTAATAGCGCCACTGACATCATATGCCACGCTACACCAAACCCAGGATCAGACTTTGGCTTACGAGTAACAGAAAGTAGCAGAAAATGTCTCCTAAAAATGGCCTATCAGATTCAAATGAAATTATCTACTGTTCAACAGTGTTCAACGTGCTGTTTCTTAAAATGTATCAATTTACAAAGGTGCTATCGAAAATTGTAATTTTTACCAAAACATCTTGAAGTCGGAAATGTACAAAACAAAAACAGAGAGGCATAAACCTAAAGAAATCACTTGGCATGAATGTAACAATTCTTTGCAATATTTTACAAATAAGACATGGTCATGTGACCCAACAAATGGCAGGTTGGTACATGCTTATTACTTAGATCAAAATATGTAGTTTAGTGATTAAATCAAAAAAAGTTTTGTGGATTTTTGGTTAAGTCACTCATGTTCTTATGAACAGTCAAGTTTCATGAAACGGACCCCAGGAGGCTTTAACAAGTCTCACACGAGTGTTCACATGACATGTAATTTGATGCATCGAAAATACTTTTCAGTTCCATCTCACAACAGATGGCAGTGCTATCTAGCAGTCATCTGGTAATCCTCTGTAGCTAGAACTCAACTGGTCATCCACAACTGTACATTGGTGATGAACACCAGGTGTCGCTAGTGCAGGTAGTTGTCAACGGAAGCGAATGCGCATGAGCCTATTCCCGACTTAGCCATAAGAGACATACACTCGGACGCTTGGTTGATGGTCAGTTCCAGAGGCGGTTGTTTGGGAAGTCCGTGGGATTCTGAAATCGTATGAAAGCGGTTAATGACTGCTGGCCAGTTGTAGCGCTCTCCGACAATAATTTCCATGAGCCATAAGTGAGTAATTTGGTAATAGTCATTTGCAAGGTTTCCGCATTTAGAGAACCAGTTCTATCCACTGAATAACTAGCATCAAACAGGTTCTCAAATCTGGGACCCCAGTAATTGACTATTGCCAGCAATTGGACAATGTTCTATATAAATTTTCTACACTGCAAACTACATGCATTGTCCTCAGTGTGTACAAAGAAAGTGACTAGTGAGGTAATTCCTTACTTATTTTGCACAAAAATAATTGACAAAACTAATTTTTCATTTTTCAAAGGCCGATATCTTTACAGCAATAGAAATTTTCCCAAATGTTGCGTTTTGACATCTAAACAGCATAAACCAAGAATAATAACAGCCAGTGAGACTAGAATTTTCTTAATCTTTATTTCTAAATTTGAAAAAATTAAAATTTCACTAGTCTGCCATACTGTGTGCCAAATACATTTACAAAAGTATTCAGACAAAATCACCCAGAATTCCCTGTCATGATGGACGGACCAAATACATTTACAAAAGTATTCAGACAAAATCACCCAGAATTCCCAGTCATGATGGACGGGCGAAAGTCTAATTCATCATCAGAGTAGTCTTCTCTCCTGACTGAGAATGTAGGGGAATTAAAAAGATAGTAAGGTTGCTAAGGCATTCTGTAATTAGAATTTTCCCATGTATCCAACTGCCCATGGGCTTGTAATTGGAGAAAACCGAGTAGCCTTATGTACAGTCTGTTTTCCAAGGTAGTTTAGTGCCTACTTGCCTGTCTAGCAATGGAGCAAGACCAAGAGATCAGTTTTTGATTTAATGGGGACTAAACGGTGTGGGCACATTCTCGAGTAGGTAACCCAACAACTGAGGATAAACAGGAAGTTTTGAACGGACACCAGCTTATACTCAGACAGAAATGGTAATCCAACCTAGTCACTAGACAGGTGGACAGTACTTAATGTCTTCTTCATCTCACGACGCATTCCATACTCTCATACCTAATATTGCACTGTTCAGAGCAGCACAGACGGGCTCACGTTGAACAGGATCCAACTGAAAACCAACAGGACTATTCCACGGGTCTGAGTAAGCCAATAAACTGAACGCATTCTGAAAGAAGGAAACACAAGTCAATAGCCACCGTGAAAAGCCATACATTTTATCCAGCACACTCGATGCATTCCAGAAAATCCAATTCTGCTAACAGTTCCACAGACATGCTTTTTTACTTAGTCAGTCCCCTTGGCTCCTTTTACTGCTTAATCTTACTACGCCAGTAAGGATGATTTAGAAGAAATTTGAGAAGACATTACAAACAAAACAAGTCATACAAGCCCCCTCTCAATAATCTGTTTTTAAAAATGACACACCCAAATGTCCTTACCTGGAGAGCATTTTTATTTGTTTCACTTTTTCCATTTTCCCTCTTCAGTTGAATGCTCATGGCATTGAGCTCTCGTCCAAACTGTAACATTTTTTCAATGGCCGCCTGGCTCCCTCCACACATTTGTTTTCTGGGATGATCCATGTCTGAAAATGCAATCATCCTAAAATGAAACACCCTCTGTAGCTCAAATGTGAAACAGATGTTGCATCAAATGCGCACTTTTATTGTTACACGCACAAAGTTCACAATACAAAGTAAATATGCCTGGAGCATACCTCCATCCTCGCGGTTGCATTTGTAAGTTTTCTACACTGATGTCCATTCCTATATTTTGCTTGAACATACCACAATTTCTCATCCTCCAGCGACCTCAAAAGCACGATTTTCTCAATGTTTGGTGATATGCAGACAAATCCAACAAAAAATGAATATGAAAATTTTTGTTCAATTATGGATGGCTGGTGTTAACTTTGTTTCAAAGATTTGAAATAACGTTTCGGAAGAGTACTGTACCATCGACTTCAACACACTTTAGTATTCTCCAATATGATCAACGTTTTCAAATAATATATTTTGAGAGGGGTATGGTTTTGAGAATGCCGATAATGCAGAAGACACAAATCAAATGCAATGAAGTGGACCATTTCCATAAAAACCAACACATGGACACCACAAAAGACTGAAAACTAAAAGAGCTTAGCTTCATAGTTGCATTACTAGCAAACAATTTCTGAGGTTTATTTCGAAAAAAGCCATCAACAATGACACATTGTCACTATTCAACTGATTTTAATTTGAACAAGAATAAAAGAATATCAATCTTCTAGCAGTTCATGACGACGTAGAACGTAATCAAGGATACCCACCCATATCAGCGGTGTCACCGCTGCCTGCACCATTCATACAACTGCCGTTAGTTGTCCCGTTACTTATCGACTCCACGTCACTTCCATCCATCTCAACATCAGCGTCTGCTCCGTTTGTTGCCACAGTGACTGGATTTGACTCCGATATAGGTCGTAGGTCACAACCACCGGATGAGTGTCCCTGATTTTTAGACGAGATAACTCGTATTGGACTACTGGTTCCTGAGAGTGGTGCCCTCACGCTGTGATGTACTGGACTCATGCTGGGACTCGACCGTGAACTACCGCTACCATGGCGGCCCCTGGGACTACATATAGCACCACGCACTTCGCTATCGGTGCCGTTCACCATTTCGATAAACTGTCTGCATTTGAGCATGAACAGGAGGTTTGTGTTGCGCTCTAGAAGGCCGGGATAAAGCTGATGGGTGGTGTCTATGGCCTCACCAATCCTGCCGGCTAAAACCAACTTGTGTATTCCTTGAAACAATATGATGACAAGAGTTAGCAAGCAAGACCAAAGTGACTCCCATGCTACTCAACTTTGCAATTCTGCCGGCTAAAACCAACTTGTGTATTCCTTGAAACAATGATATGATGACAAGAGTTAGCAAGCAAGACCAAAGTGACTCCCATGCTACTCAACTTTGCAATGACAACAACAAAGAAACTATTACAAGATATCCCAATTGTCGATGGAAGAATTTGTTGCGAAAACCTTCATATAATCATTTTGAACAATCGTGATTAAAAAGAAATTTAAACACGCAAATGCAAAAAAAAAAGTTTCCACAATCCCTCAAATTTTTCAGGAAAAGCATTCCAACTTGTCCTTTGTTTAAAACATTCTTTGAATTATGTTTTTATTCTTAATTTTTCTGTATAATCAGAAGGTCCTAGCAAAATCAAGCTTCCCACTTTAAACAGTCAAATATCTGTCAGTCAAGTAATACTTGATCTTGACTTTTTTGCGCTATCCTTCATCACAGCGAGAACACAGAACTAACTACCAACAATGGCCGATAGTTGTTACACTAAAGAGCACGTGGATATTAGAAGCAAGTTTGTTCTCGATAACTTAGTAAGGATTTTGCGAGGGGCAACAGTGCTTAATTTTGGAAACACAACAAAGTTTGTAATTTACTAGTATAAAGCTGCTTAAACACTGGACGGCCAGGCAAACAACACTGACTGGTTAGGTAAGAGCAGTGGCCGCCAAACAGGCTAACACAGTGATCAGAAATACAGGACAACATCTGCCAGTGTGACTTGTTTATCACTCAGGATTATGGCCAAAACGTATGTCTAAATGTCGACCGAGTGAAGTTTCAATCTCTGCCGGCAAGTTTTTGTTATGCATTGAATACATTTCACAATTAGGTTCTAGATTTTGAATACATACTAGTAAATGAACAAAAAACACCAAAAACACCAAAATAAAATTGCCTCCCCCCAAAGACTCACAAAAAGTATTTTCTAGAAGCCCTACAAAACTCGGCCCACTACCTACTAGAGCTATAAATTAAACTGCATGTCTCATGACAAATGTATGATGCCATTGGTAACAACATGCAGTTACAGCTCACTCCATCACAGCAAGTCTTCACAGTTGGTCACTCCTCTCTGCTCATGCTGCTTATAATGGTTTGATCGCAACACCTCCTGCTCCACTCATAACGAGTACTGAGCCACAATAATGGTGGAACGTAATTTGGCGGTTTATTTTTAGCACGCACTATTACACTAATAAACAAGAAAACTGGCACCGACTCACTTTGTCTGTTTTTGATGGAGACTAATTCTTCTTCAAAAGCCTGTTCCGTGCTACGAGCGAAGGCCTCAGCTGTGGCACAATAGCCATGGTGGACGAGATATGTGGAGACAATTCTGCAACAGACTTCAAATCTTGTACGAAACAACGCAAACTGATAAACCAATGTTGTGCATTCATTGTGCTCACGGCTAGTGAGATTATTTTTCAATGGCAAGTCATGCTTGGATTGACTTGACGTGCCCACCCCTTTCATGAGTCCTCATAGGCTCTTCCTCACCTTACCAATCATAACATTTTGTGCCTATTCAAATCGTTGCCTGAGTGAGTCGATCCTTAAGGGGAATTTTTTAATCACTTGAGAGTAATTTTTGGGTCTCATGAGGAGAATTTCACGTGATTTAAATATTTTTCAGAAGGGAATGACCGATATTCAGCCCTAGAATTGAGGGAATTAAGGGCCCTGTATCCAGGGTGGAGTTCATAAGTGACATTTGATGTGTTAAAAGCAAAACTGAACCAAATGCTTTCAGTCAAAAAACAAATTTCGATTTAGGCCACTTCACTTTATAAAATCGGGCATATCTTGATCCATGCTCACTTTAGAAGTGATCTCTGTGCTCAGAAAAAGATTAAAAGTTTGTTATTTCTTCAGACCAAGTTGATAAATAATTTCCAGTCACACAGTGACCTGAAGTTTTTTACAAACTTTTTCTGAAAAAATATGTAATTTACAGTTCGTTCTAAAACCAGAAGTAACAGCTTTTTTGACTTAAGAACAATTTGCTCCCAATTTTATAACGGTAAGTGGCCTGGATCAAAACATTTTTTGAAAGAAAACACATATTTTATGCCTCTTTAACTAGTTCAACTGTGTTTTATCTTGGGAAGAAGATGCAGTTGTTAACCGCTGACAGTGTACCCAGTCAAACTTTAAAAGTCATTGTTGGGGGACAGTTTACACTTAAAATACAGCGTCGATCTGACCCCCACCCACGGCACTCCTGCAAAACTACAATCTCACTTAGTAGTATTTTGTTTGCGTAATTATTCATAATAACTCTATGAGTTCCTCCAAGTGAACCAAACTGTCATTAATTTCAATCTGTAAAGATACAACATATTTAGCAGTACTCTGTCTAATACACATTTATTAACAACTACTCCACTGGGCACCTTCCGAGTGAACCCAACTGCCATTAACTTCTGTAAGGATACATCACATCTACCAGTATTCTGTACACATAATTATTCAAAACTATTAGACTACTGGACACCCTCCAAGTGAACCCCACTGTCACTCACTTCTGTAGAGCAGTTTGCCACTCCCCCTTCTTGTCTTCAATAGGGAAGTGTTCTATTGTCTGCTTTGTCTTTCTATGCCACTCCTGAAAGTAAGAAAATAGACTAATTTCTAAAGAAAATTTGCACAGAAAAATGAAAACAGACTGAATGTTTCAGTTACACCTCACTTATGACATATGCTTGCCGAAATAACTATGACTGAGTGTATAGCGCTTGTTCAATCAATTATATGAACTAAAAGTTGTACAAGCTATTTTAGAGTGATCCAATTGTCATAAAACACGAATAGAAAGTGACACATGACCACATGACATTAAAGATTATCGTATGAGATTTTGCATATGAAGGGTAGATGATACTTTGAGAGAATTGTATTGCTGAATCATACGGTAAAACCTTACGAATTTAGGACAAGGAAAATATTTCACACTTTTTCATAAGAGATACAACACTAGATAAATGCTTCTTCATTGTAATGTTATGTAAAATGGCTACCATCAGATTTAATTTCACACCTCCATTTCTGGAGATTTCGGTAAAGAATGTCATATCTAAATATGAGTACACCCACAGAAATCGCTTTCACGTTATATCCAGGTTCTCATTCACGCCCTTGCAAACAATCATTACTAAGACTGAGCTCAGAGGAGTAGGAGACTGCTTTGTGCAATGCTCAGTTGTCTGCCAGTAAAGCCACGATTCGAACACCGGTCTCCCAAACGGGAGTCCGGAGCTCAAACCACTGAGCCACACTGACTCCCCATATCAATAAAAAAATATCAATACATCGGATCATTTCAATGATTTTGAACATTATGATCACCTTCTCTTGTGTCTGTGTTTCCTGCAAATTAATGACTTAAAAACTGACTGTTAATACCCAAATCCAATTCGCTTTTTGTGTAAGTGAGCTTGCTTAGCGTAACGCTTTATGAATGTATAAAGAAAACAGATTTGATTGTCATCCAGGTAATTAGCTATCTCACATCACCCATCAACAATTACAACCTACCTTCATGTAGTCCTCAATATCAAACACAAATGGTTGCTGTCCAAAATTGGCCTCCACTACCTCCCCAGGAGTCTGTAAACCAACTGTCGGGTACAGGTTGGGCTGAAATCACAAGAACATGACTACAGGGTCTACTAGGTAAGCAGTAAAGAGCTGCTTACAAAGTGAAGCCTTCCTCTTACAACACACCCACCGTACCTTAAAAGATACCTGTTGATGAGCAACAACATAGTGGGTGGCAATACAATGCTCAGAAAAAGCTAACAACACTTCCGAAAGACCACCCTGTAGCTATTTTTAGACAAAAAGTTGTAGAAGAGCCTCAATGGGCTATTATGAAAATCCCCCGGTATGCTTGAATTCCAATTTTCATGAAGGGCCAAGTTCATGTAACAGTGAGAATAATCAAGTTCAGCGGAGATCTGTTTTGTACACAACTGACTGAAGCAAGTTTTACTGTAGTATGGAATGCTACAAATCAAATAAGGAAGTCAATAGAATTCCACAAATCCTTGCCCCATAACGATGTTAAATAACACTACAAAAATTGTAACAACCCCTTTTTCAAGTCACTGATTCAACATTTCTTTGGATAAGTGATGTACTTACAGGTAAATCACAGAAAGCGACGCCTGAAAAGGAAAGAAAAAATACATTTATAGAATTTTTATACGTTTTCTGTTCACCTGAAGTTCATTACGAAATCAAATGACCTCATCAAACATAAAATGCGAGCTTGTTGAAAATAAAGTAATGAGTCACATACAATTAATCAACAACATGTCCCTCCACAAAATAGTCAATGTTGACAGGAGACTCATAAACATGTCCTCATGTTAAGGTTCATAAGATATGTCTTTGGATCACTTAAAGTTGCCTTCCTCTCCTGTTCATATGACAATGTTGAATTCTTAACTGATACTTCCTTCGGGTTTAAAACATTACCATGCTCATTCGATCTTGAATTGTTGCCAAATGACTCAGCAATTCAAGTGATAGACAATGCAAACACGAGCCATTTTCAAATTTGTAATTTTATGGTTGGCCAACCCCTGTAAACTTTTAAGCATTACGTTGAGTCGTTGGTAGTTTCAATATTCTTGTTGGTGAAAGAAATAGAATCGTATCATAGCAAGGAATAATGCGAGAGCGATGTTATCACGGTGAATGGTCCAATTCAATTTTCACTTTTAACCAACTTAACTGTGTGAAATGCAGCTTTAAACGTCGAGCAACTAAGAAAGTACGAGTATTATCTGAGACAACACAACAATCATGTCCCATGATACATTATGCCACACTGAAAGTATGATGCTAAAAATAGACATAAAATGGATGTCAAAGATTGGACTAAAATAGATGCTAAAACTTGGCTTTATGGTGAATTGTTAAGCAACTAACAGTCATCATACTCCCCGTAATCTAGTGAATGATTGTCGGCCAGTGAACAGGTATTTTGACTCAATAATATTGATCCATATCACACAAGGCAAGTGGATAAATGTGTGAAAAGCATTTGTTTTCAATATCAGGTGATTGTCAGGAAACCCCAAAAGTAATGACATAACATAATTCAGTCAGAAACTAAGAAAGGCAAGCCTACCCAGGTTAACCCCGTTTTTTGTGTAGAAGCATGTGTTGTCAATGAGATTAAGACAACATCCAATCACGTCGCCTGTAGTGAACGTTGGACCATATGGAACACCTGTGCTGGCTGAACAGAAAGAGTGACCGTCATCTCCGTGGTAACCGTACGAATGTTTTTCCCAGCCTAAAACAGTTTGTAAATGTCATCAACCAAGACAAGTTAAGCTATGAATACGGCAAAACTGTTAAAGGGATAATCTCAGCAAGAAAGCTAATTTTATAAAATCAAACCAAGTAGCTGTGTAATCAGCCGATAGCTCTGCCGCTGAGCAAAATTCCACGTACTAAATTATAGCAGAGTGTTTAAACATATTTAAATGCAGAAACACCAGCCTTGATTTCAGCGAATGTCTGAGCAGACATCGGGTAAAATTTATAATTGTCTTTGTTCTCTCATGGGTCAGGTCAAAGCAAATAACTTCAAGAATTTTATCCCATCAAACAATGATCCCAAAAATGTGTTTTTTCGACTGAAAAAAATCCCTTTAACAACAATTACGTTAATAAAAAAATCGTTTTACTCTGTCAGTAATTTACATTGTTACTGAACTTTAAAAGGCCAAAGACATGTCCGGACCGACTAATCAGCAAGGCCCATGCATTGTCAGAATGATGGACTGTTCTAGCGAGGGACGCCTTCCTCCTAAAAACAGAAACAACAGCAACGCGGAGCGTTGAAATGGAACCAGGAATGCACCGCTAACATTGTGCTTCTAGGGGTGTTTATTTGGAACATAAAAATTTGCAACCGGATGGCACAAAATATGTCGAATCCATCTGAGAACTTGTATGTGTCATCAAAGCTATTAACCAAATTTCATAAAAATCTGTCAAGGAATTTCTGAGAAAACACAGGAAAATGAAAAAAACACTGCCACAAAGAGGCACCAAAGTAGATAAAGTCGTCGGAAAATCATCGCCAGACTTCCTCTTCCCATTAGGAACATAAATGTCAATTTCCACAACCATCCTTAGGGTGGTTTGGTTGACAGAAAGGCAGACGTCAAATAACAAGACTCGAAAACAGTAAAAATGGCCACAAGGTACCGCAAAATGCCTCGAATTTTACAGACAACCGGATAATAGCGTCACCTCACTAATAGATGCCTAACTGCCAAATTTTATGAAAATCCATTAACGATACTTTAAGATACAGAGGTAAACGTAAGAAAACTAAAATTGCCACCAGGGGGCACATTGGTAGCCCATTCCTTCAAAAGTCGTCATCCTCTGTAGTCAACTTCATACAAATACACCAGCAAAATTCAATAAAGATCATGTAGAGCATTTAGGAGATACAGCCATGGGTGCAAAAACAAACAAAACTGCCACTAGGAGGCGCCATAGCATTCCAAGTCATCGGAAAATCATCGTCAGCTGCTCTCTTCACAGTAAGAACATATATGCCAACTTTCAAAATCATACCTAGAGCGGTTTGGTTGATAGAACGGCGGACGCTAAAAAACAGACTCGAAAACAGTAAAAATGGCCACTAGGTGGCGCAAAGTACCCCGAATCCGTCCGAAAATGGGAGGATGGCATTATCTCACTAATAGATGTCTAATTTCCAAATTTTATGAAAATCCGTTGAGGACCTCAAAATCTACAGACTCTGAGGTAAGCGTAAAAAAATGCTACTAGGGGGCACACCAGAAGTCGGAGAAGTCCGAAATTCGTTGTCATCTTTTGTCACCTTCATGGGAACACATCTGCCCAATTTCATTAAGATCCTGTGAAAGGTTTAGGAGATACAGCCATGGGCACAAAAACAAACAAAAATGCCACTAGGAAGCGACACAGTTGTCGAAGTCGACGGAAAATCATCGTCAGTCGCCTTCTTCACAGTAAGAACATTTATGCTAACTTTTCAAAATCATTCCTAGAGGGTTTGGTTGATAGAACGGCGGACGCCAAAAAACAGAATCGAAAACAGTAAAAATGGCCACTAGGTGGCGCAAAGTACCTTGAATCCGTCCGAAAACGGGAGGATGGCATCATCTACCCAATAGATGCCTTACTTCCAAATTTTATGAAAATCCGTTGAGGACATCCAAAGATATAGAGGTAAGCATAAAAAAATAAAATTGGCACTAGGGGGCACACCGGTAGTCGGAGAGGTCTGAAATTCGTCGTCATCTATTGTCAGCTCCATAGGAACACATCTGCCAAATCTACTCATAATCCTGTGAGGGGTTTAGGAGATACAGCTGCGGAGGTCGGACGCCCGGACAGACAGAGATGACAGCAATATGCGACCACATATAAACAATAAATATGTGGGCGCATAAAAATCATAATAGCAACGCACATACTGGGCTGATCAAACAGAGTTGCGCACTGTAGCCAACTGGCGCGCAGATTTAAGTGTCCTATAACAGTAAGACAATACACGCCAGTGTTGACTTACGAAGTCAACGCTCATTACCTGGAAGTTTGTTAGTGTTCACGCCCTGAGTAGACAGACCAATCCCCATGTATCTGAAAGAAACATCAATCTACTATTAAAACGACTACTAGTAATTATCTCAAGTTATATCAGAAATTACCTACTGCAAAAATTCTTCAGTTCAGGACACAAATATGGCAGACAGATGAAATTTAATTTTGTCAAATTTCTCAACAAAAATAATTCCTAAAAATTTTTACTGTCTTCTGTGCGACATGCATGGCAGAGATGTCAAAAAGAGTTTTTCATGAAATGTTGAGCATTTGCAACAAATTTGCAAGCCTTAGAAAATCATAAAAAGGTGATTTTAGCAACTTGAAGAATTATTACATAAACACAGTTATACAAATTCACGTTTGGTTCAGCAAATTATGTGCCAAAGGTTCCCACATGACTAAAATATGTGTGACCATTCAATGCATTTTAAGGAAATTTGATGTTGCAGTATATTATTTTTTGAGTTCGTTTTATTTTATCCAAAAATGACCACTTAATAACTGTTCCCAAAATTTATACTTGAGAAAAATTTGCTTCAAAAACTAAATGTCTTATGGTGCATGATGTGAAATAGTTTCAACATTTCCTGTTATGATCTTGAAAACGAGGTGAAGGTCAACATATTTGACTGGTGCCCAGAGATGCTCCAATTCACACCTCAGGACAAAATATGAACAAATACACAAAACGTTCCTACAGTGGTGTAGATGAAGTAATTTCCCACAAGAAATTATTCAACGTATCAACCGAGGCCAAAATTATATTTATCTCATACGCTTCGAATTCTTAAGTTTCTTTCATTTTTTTCAGCAGATTTTTTAATTACTTCACCCAGACTGTTTACAAGGCAGATCAAATCCAATATGTATGACTTGTGCGTTATCTTACAAGTTTTCTCTATTAAAAAAAACTGTTTTAAATGTAACAATTAATTACTTGAAAAGAAATAACAAAGACGAAAACAACGGTAATTGTGCATTACACTTATAACATTTCCTGAAAATAATTAAATAATTAACAATATTTAACAGTGTAGTTACCGGGGAAACGGTGCCTGAGTTGCAGACAATAAATATTTAACAAATAAAACTGAGACAGAAGTGTCATAAAATTAACAGTTTTGTACCAGATCTTATGTTTGGGACCTGACAGCATGTTGAGTGTTATTTATACAAAATGCAATTCTATTACTTTAAACTATTTTCGGAAAGTTTGATGATAGAACTGACTAACAATATCGAGTCGACACTGACCTACCTTTTGAACATTCCATGTCAGAGGGCACTGTTAAAGTAGTCCTAGGAGTGCAATACGGAAAACAATATCACATGGTCGTATTGCACTCTACTTATTCAACATGTACGTGATAAAATCTTAAGCTGCCTGAATAAAACTTGATTTTTTCACTGCAACCTTGAAAGTCATGTCAAGGTCACTAAAACTGACTGGCAGTTGGAATTCCTCCAGCTACACTTCAGTACAAAATATGAACAAAATCTAAAGCATCCTTCTTGTGGGCAGTTCTGTGAAAAGGTCAACCAGGAGACAAAAAATAAAATTGTGTCTAGATTAACATTTCTGGTGTCATCTGAAAGCCCAGTCTTTCTAGTTTCAGGGCTTGTACTTGAATTTCCAAAAGCTTTCGATTTTTTTCCTGGGTACGCATCAAAACTATCAGCGACATGGCCCAAACAAGTCTATACAAGCTTAGGACAAGTCCTAAAATGCATATTTATTACAATGATGGTTAATGTTTTTAAATTTATTTCACATTTCATATTTAAGATAGTCACGTTTACTTACTAGTTTTGAATTTGTATTAGAGCTACTTAACGTATAAAAACAGTTTTCCTGATAACCAATAGGTATCGAAAACAAAATAATTATCTCTCTCGTTCACATCCATATTGTTTATTATCTTCAAAGAGGAGCAAGGATTTTAGGAGGTTGTTTTGTAACTTTAATCAAATGAGATGAAAAGTTAAAATCTTTTTGAGTTAGAGTACATTCACAGCATTGGCTTACCTGGGGTGATGATTTCGTGCAAAAGGTCACTTGGTGTATTTTGATTAAAAAACATGTCAGTAGCAAAAGACCAATACAGACAAAATACTGAAGTTTGAATTATTTTGAACTGATATCTTAGCAACAACAAACAATTCGATACCAGAAATTTAGAGCATACGTCAGTCACATATATCCATCACACTAACTCACCTACACCTTAGATGATAGCATCAAAAATTAGTATGTTGTACTTTACAAACATTCCACTACATCATCATATAAAACAAAAATTCTAACTTTATGCAACTCATAGAAAATTAACATTAAATTTTTTTTGTCAAAAATTCTAATTCTCTGCGTACGTTCGTCACACTCCTTTAAAGGCAAGATAAAAAGCTTTGAAATCTAAAAATGAGACCTAACAATTGATGTATTATACTCCCAGGATAAAAACTTTTTTCACATTTGGTCAAATGTTCTTTAATAGTTCATCCGTCACAAATGGAATTGCCCTAGTAATATTGCACCAACAACATTATGTGATTTACGGAAAGATGGACTGTCGCCAACATTATGTCCTCCACTTCAAGACAATGGACCACAAGAGAAAATAAGTAGGCGAATGTTAATCAATGACACCACGTCATTATTGGATGGGATACGAACAAAATACAGTATACCTCATTAACACAGCTAATGGATCTATAAAGTCACTTACTCAAAAACACTGCCCTGCATTCATAAAAACAGCCCACACACCTAAAAAACACCCACCGACTCATATGACCATGAACTGGCCATGACTTGGCAAAGAGTACGCCAGTCATCTTTACAGGTGCCGAACCCGTGCTTGTGGTCTAGGATCCATGTTTTTTTGGGTTCTTAAGTGGTGTTCTAAGAGTGTGTAGCCATGTTTGTGAGTCAGTGAACTGGTTTACAGGTCCATGAGCCATGTTAATGAGTGTGGTGGCATGTTCATGAGTGTAGTGACACGTTCATGAGTGTGGTTGCACGGTCAGGAGTGTGGTGGCACATTCATCAGTGTGGTGGCACGTTCACGAGTCTGGTGGTACGTTCATGAGTGTGGTGGCACGTTCATGAGTGTGGTGGCACATTCATGAATGTGGTGGCACGTTCATGAGTGTGGTGGCACATTCATGAATGTGGTGGCACGTTCAGGAGTGTGGTGGCATGTTCATGAGTGTGGTGGCACGTTCATAAGAGTGGTGGTACGTTCATGAGTGTGGTGGTACGTCCATGAATGTGTTGGCACGTTCAGGAGTGTAGTGGCACGTTCATGAGTGTGGTGGCACGTTCATGAGTGCGGTGGTACATTCATGAGTGCGTGAGTTGTGTAGTTCAAGTAGCCTGAAAGAACTTCTGACTGCGTAATCAAGATGATGTCTTAACATACCCATCTCTTCCTTTACTGATGACTTTGATTTCAAAATAATATACACCACAGGCAGCTGGGATGGGATGCGTGGCCCGTACACTAGCAGCATCCCGGGTGGTCTTACCAACACCTGAAAAAATTATATACAAACAACTTAGAATCCCTTCAATATAGTAGAGTTCCTTCCACACTATGATCTAAAAACGCCCATCAATGTGCAATGAACCAATATCAAGCACATAAACTAGTCAGAAAATAAGGAAGATTTGGCAAGTCTCAATTAGAAAGAAGTACATACTATTCCAAAATAATGTAGACAATCCTTAATTTTTAGAAATCACTTATTTTTTCATAGTGTATAACAAGCAAATTTATCAAATTTTCACGTTTTGGAATATTTATTATTGTCAGGTTTTCGTGAGGTTGAACAGCCAAAACGCTTACTGGTTGAGGACACTGGATGTAATGCGATATGGAGGCTGACAGCTTACACGAGTGGCAAAAACATCAGCAATTTTGCACACAAAATGGAACTAAATAGTGAGAAATACTAAGCGTACTGTTTAAGTCCCTATCTGAAGAAAATACTTGCTCGATTTAGGTGCACACAACTCAAGCTTTATATTCACACGGGGCAGCATGCAGGTCTACCTTAGAATTTATAGCATTTGCAACATCGACCACTTGAAAACGAGCTCCATTTTATGTATCAATGCCAGGGTGTCCTGGATGCCTTCGACATTCAGGGTGATGTAATTGCCTACCCACCACCTATGTGATTAATGCAATGATCATAAACAGTGGTCTCCATACCGAGCACATGTGTGTCCTTTGAAGTAAGTGACATGGCTAAAAAAGTACAAGCAGTAGTTTTGAGGTAACTCAAACCGCCAACAAAGCATCAGCAAAAAATGATTCATGTGGACCAGCATTAATATTCTTAATTTTCAATCACCAACTTTTATGTGCCAGTTTGTGAACAGAGTGCAAGTGCTCGTTACTGTCGTTAGAATGGAAATACATTAAGGAGAGCATATAGCAAGGAAACAATAGGGAGAACAGTAAATAAACAATAAACAAACAATAACAATAAGCAAAACAAGAACAAAAGGTAAAAAGGCCGGACATATTTTGTGCTAGCATAAATGTTTCCAAGAAAAATTATGGATTTGGTGGACTAGAAGATAGAGCTTATACAAACATCAAAAATCTCAAGAAAATATTTTGCGAATAATTTTTTTTTTTACCCTAACAATGACTTCGTTAGAAGTGGACAAGCTTCCTCTCACGAGTTGAGAAACAATGGTTGAATGCATGGCAATCAGGCGAAGCATAATCGCACTAAGTTTTTTTCGTTTACTCTCAAAGCCGAACAGCACCGTACATTCGCCGATTTGGGTACATTGTTCGCTAGCAAATTTCAGTCAGTGAATCACTAAATCATTGAGATACCTTTGTAGTGAACTCTGAGGTCGTTGTAAGACAATCCGATGTAGGAATATTTATCTTTGGGGCTCCATGAACGAGGCAAAGGTGTCTCCGTCTCATCAACAGCTTTATATAAATGCCTCAGTCTTTCCGTCAAAGATTTCTGACTTGAATTTAAGCTTTCCATCGAGCTGGTGCTTGGCAAGCTCGACATCTTGACTATAATGGTGACAGCGCCTAATGTTCAACTTTTTATCTGATTGGACAAAAGCCCATAATGTTACTTGAAGTGTCCAATCGAAATTTCTTTGACATAGAGTTACGAAAAGTTTGTTATTGTATTTTGCATTTGTTAAATTAGTCATATTTTTACCAAAAAAAAATGTTAATTTCGGTACCGTACGGTCTCAATTTATTTTTTTCAACAAAATCCCAGTGGAAGTAGCTGTGATAACATTATTAGCGTTTTGCTTTAAGAATAAAAGTTTTAGTAAAAAGCATAATTAACCCATCTAATTAAATATTTCTTTTTTGTCATATGACAATACAAAAAAATATCATAAAAATAAACAATATAATATTAATACATATTTTGTTGATATACTGTAGAAAACTGCTTCAAAGCAGATTTATAATTTATATAAGATTTTGTCTACTCAGCTGTATTTTGAGGTCTTGGTGAACGACTTCCTTACGTTAAAAAGTCAAAAACAATAAAATTTTGAAATTTTCTTTAAATTTATTGCACTTTATTTAAATATCTTGTTATAAAACGACAATTTTCCGTCTTTAGCAATTATTAAAAAGCTATACATGGAAATTACTATTTCGTTATTTACGACAACTGGTCGCTGTGCGGCGTTTATGATCACTATAACAACAGACTAGATTTACTGGGTTATTGAAAGATGAATGTCTCATGATTTTAAGTCAAACGCTTGGTATCTTTAAGTAATTCTTGACTTTTTCCAGCCAGAATGGATTCTGAGAATATGTTGGTGGCTAGATTGCCCCCGATTAAGAGGTAAGGAAACATTAAGCGTGACTTTCTGTGTAAGGAGTAACCCGTCACTGACTGAAGCCAGGCTGTGAAGCGTGACTGAAGGATCGATCTGTGTTGTAGACAGTGTAGACCAAGTAAGCCACTAGACCTGGTGACTATAAAACTTTGGCAAACATTCAGATTTTAACTGTAGATTTCAACTCAGGTGAAAGGAGTTCACTTGGTCTACAAGGAGTGGGACCATGTAAGCAGACCAAGTTATCCTGGTCTGATGACTTACCGTAATGTAAATCACATCCGACATTGTAGGCTACAATGTCGGATGTGATTTACATTACGGTGTGACATAAAAACAGATAAATCGCTTGCCAAGCAGCAGTTGCCTCTTGACTGAATGGTTTAGATGCTCGGCTCTCAATACATTCAAGTTCTGGAGTCACTGAAGTTTTCTACATGGGCGACCCATAATCGGGTAGAACCCATGACCAGATGGGATGTCAGCACTCCTCTCAGGGCAGTTCGGAGTCATGCTGCAGCGCTAACTGCATTGGAAAGCAAGACCACAGACATGACCGATCTGAGGGGGCAGGCAGCATGCTTGATCCATTGCAGGGTGAGGAATGGTGTGACTTCTGGGTATGAGGTACGTGAGATAAAGACTCTAAGTCGCTTGCCAAGTGGCAACTGCCTCTTGACTGAACGGTTTAGACACTCGGATCTCACACGTGCATCCTGGGTTCAAGTCCTGGAGTCGCTGAAATGTTCTGCACTTGGTCTACAACGTAACTAGAAGACTCCTTACTAACATTCCTCCCCAATCTGTGGAAAAGGAGTTGCCTTGTATCAGATTGCAGTACTTGTGACGTTGTGGCATTTTGCTTTCATTGACAGTTTTCTTTGTGTTCTGTTTCTGGATTGGCTGGCCAGTCACCTATCCAGGCCACTACCTTCAGGAGTTGTGTTTAACTTCACAGGTCATTGTGAGATTGTAGTAGTGCGCCATGGATGAAATCTACAGGTTGAGTGAGCGGTACTTGAACCTGCATGGTCTCTGGCATGGCATTACACATGTCAGAATTCCAAAGTCATTTATAACCTTATAACAAAAGAACAGGTATAAGGTCAACTGTATAGCTGTACGACTGAGAAAGGTTGACATTCCATTACTACTTCATGCCAGGCTACTAAATTGCTTTTCACAACGGGTTAGTTTTAGTGGTGAATTAGTCTTAGCCATTCAGACAATTTATTATAACCAGTTTCATTCCAAACAGATAAGAATGCGATGATGTTGCTTTAGAAGAGCAAATGCATCTGTGAAGCAAGTTCGTTGGCTTCAGTTCCTATACTGGATTTCTGAGAGTTTTGACCCTTGCACATATGGTAATCATGACGGTGTTTTTCCGTTCAGTGACTTTACCAGACGTAAAGGGTTGTGAGCGTGTGATAACATCTAGCTTCTTTGTTAACTGCCAAGCACAGTCTTTTGTCTGCTATGACAATAGGCAGGCCAATTATCTACCAGGCTTATTACAGACCACGTGTGAACACAGTCAAACCCAGAGCCAATTGGTACATTCGGAAAGAGTAGATTGTCAGTTGTAGCTGGGCGATTTTGGCAATTCAAAAACTAAACATGATGCACCATTTGATGAGGATTTCAGAAACGATATTGGTTTATGTTCAAATATCTTATAACTTACAATTATTTTTAGCAGCACAGCCGAGTCAGGGTAGATATGATTTTACTGGAGTGGAGATTAGAGCAATTATCGAACAAAACAGAGCTAGCCCTCCAACCATAAATGCCAGAATGGAGTTAATCAGGCGTGTAAGATATTGGCTACAGGGGGGTGTTCTTCCCAACTTGTTGTTGGGCTATAGAATCGAACAAGTTGGGAGCAATGGGAAAACGCCGTAATGGACAGGGAATTAAATTTTAAAATCTACAAGTTAGATCGGCATAAACAGATATATCAATCTACAAGCCAAATTAAATGCATGTCTTATGCAGCATTCATTTCAATATGTAAGGGTTTCAGATAATTAAACTGTCGTATGACTTTTGTACTGAATATGCACTAATGCCCATGATGTTTGGCTAAACGCTTATTCCAAAATGTTCAAATTTTCACTTTTAAATTTCCTTCCTCGGCTTTACACCCACCCCCTATTTTTACAACTGGAACTTATTCAAAATTACTAGACATGTTAATTCGTGAATTCCTTGTCTACATAGAATTTTAGCTCTCAAAATGTATGCAACTTGCTTACGTAATTGGATAACAAACAGTCAGTTTCAGGGAGACTTTACCATTCTATTCTGGTCAAAATTATACCCATTCTTTAGACATGAGATTGTTCTTTTTGCTTATGAGCTTTCTAATGTGATGCAGTCCTTGCTGTATAATTTGATCAAGTCATTAGTGTGAGAGAATCAATTGTATGAGTGAACATCCACACCAACTTCTCAAAAATATTTGTTTTCGTAAACACCCATGTTTGGCTTGACGGCCATCCCCTGGTTTTTTGTATTTTTTGTTATTTGTTTTGTTTTCATTGTTTTGCACAACTTTGTCTTTGTTTACCTTTCTGCCACAAGTATGTTGGAATTGCATGTTGACCTATCAGTAACCACAAAAAATCTTTGTTTTTAATAACAGCTATGTTTGTGTAAAATTTAGTCTTACAAAATCAAATTAAAAAAGCTTGTCATACCTGTAACTGTCTCAGATCTGTCCCGTGTGATGCCAGTCAGCAGTATTTTCTAATTCACCTTTTTGTTAACTGTAGGTCACAGTCTGATTTAAATACAAGTACAAGGACGTACAAGCTCACCGGTGTGGACAAGTACCAACTACCAACACCACAAATTCTACGGGTAAGCACGCTCTTCTTTAGTCTCCAGATGTTCTTCATCTCATTTAATGATTGAGTTTACAACTTTGATATCCATAACTGTCGTGCATATGCAGAAAGTAATTGCTGGCTAGTATTTATTGATGTACGGTTTGTTTCTGGTTGATTTTAAAACAGTTCTGTGTAACATTTGATTTTAGTGGTTGGATTGTTGCTGGTGATTTTCATTTGGAAACTCTTTTAGCGAACTTCAAGGCGGTCAACACAAGTAAAGTCTATTTCATTGCCAAAGAACCGTCGCAGCTTGAGAGCTAGTATTGGGTCCCAGAACAGAAAAGTGCTGCCCTCTGTTGTAACACAATTAACTGGCAGATGTCAATGATGATGAACTGAATTTAAAAAATTGATGTTATTTCTTTTATGAAAATGTGCGTTTGTTACATCTTCTATATAAAGCTATATTTCATCATTTACATGTAGCTGACAAAAAATAAAAATGGAATTGAACTTTTTACTCTTATTAAATTAATCTCAGAATATTCCTTATGACTATGATATGCAAACATTTTTTAATTCACAATTTAAGGGTTTGCCAACCCCAATAAACTTTGAAGCACCGTCTTGAGCCTCTGATGTGTTTTGATGTTTTGTTTGCTATGGAAATAGAATCCTTTCACAGCAAGGATTATTATGAGACTGGTTTTATGAGAGTAAAAGGCTCCATTTGGTTAGCATTTTTAGCCATCTAAATGGCGGAATGAAGCTTTGAAATTTCTTCATGAATCATCAACTTTGGTGTCTCTCAGGAAAGTGTGAACAAATTCTGGTTATGTTTATGTTGTTTTTAATATTTTTGAATTATAATTATTGTTGTATTGTTGTGGCATCTTTTATTGTGCCAGTCTGCCATCAATCGGAACCAATATATTCTTGTGTTGTCATTGTGCAGCTTCACGTCTTGTAGAAATTTTGCGGTAAAATCTCCATAGTACAGGAAACGATTCATGGCCACTTGGTAGAATTTTGTTTTTTCATTTTTTCACAAAGATTCATCCATGCACTTTATGGTTTTCAAGTTCTGTTCCATATTTTTTGTATACCATGAGACAGTTTGTAAGCTGTCCCAACATGTAATGTATATAGCACTTGAAATGTGAAAGGAAGAAATTTGGGGAATTCTTAATGTTCAGAATTGGTGAAACTTTAACATACTTCATGCAATTTCAGTTTTTGGCCAAATTGAAAAGAAATAGTCATTTTGTTCTAAAATCCTTTGTTTTATGGTCACTGTTTTAGTAAAACCTTTATCACGTTATCCATAATGTCTGTTATATAGGGAGAAATACATTTGATTGTTTTTAATTACGTTCATGATTTTGTTTCAGAATTTTGCTTGTCTGTTTTAATTGCCATTCTTCATCTGCTCTTGGTTTCCCATGGACTAATTATTGTCTTTTACATACCTTTTGTGTAGCCACATGTGGACACAAGTGCTGGTGCTCTTGATACATGGCCCGCACATGCCTCAGGGCACGCGACGTCCATGGTGTCCGTCGGACTTACTCGTAAAAACAACCTTGTGGTCACCAACGAGGAAGAGCAAGGAAAGCCATCCTTGATACCAAAACCAAAGTTCTTGGATCAGCTAGAATCATTCCTCAAGAAGGAGCTAAGGGCCTTAGGGGTCACCAAAGTGCAACCCAGTGACCTGAGGTTACAGGTAAGGGGTCAGACTTCATTTAATGTATGCAGTAGTGCTGGCTTGTCTTGTATGCACAAGTTCTTGTTTGGTATTTTTACAAAGCACTGCTAATTTTTGGTAGCTGAACATTTATCTTTAAAGTTAGTTATTAACTATTGAATTATGTAGATTGAAAAACATTGTCCAAAATTTGAGAAATATGGTGAACACCAAAATCGCCCTTTTCCCAAATTTCAGAATCACGAAATTTCAATTTTGCAGTAGTTTCTGTGTCCCATATTGAAAATTTTTTACCGTAATCAAATCATTTAGTCACGAAACATTTAGCTCACAGTAAAACCCTTAACAAGGTAGCGGGATTGCATTAAAAATTATGTATAGTAAGGTTCTTTGTGCCTGGTAGAAGACTTACTGTGGTGCATGGTATTTTAGTAGAGATTGATAGAGTGCTAAAGTTTATCCACTGTGCACTCAACAGGAGATTACATGACAAGGATACTATATTATTACTACCCCTAACAGTAATAGTAACTTATGGGATTCCGCATTTTGAGAACTAGTTTTCTCCAATCAATAACATAGGTCAAACTGGTTCTTGACCCCTGTAAGTGACTTCTTGCCTCCTGACTATATGGACCCAGGAAATTCACTTATTTTATCAGGCTGGTTTAATCGCCCTTTTGTTGAATGTACTGGTTGTTTTATAAACAAATGCAAATATCCCAATTTATGTGTGCTTCTGTTTTGTGACGATCATGCAGGCCCATCGTGAAGTGTTTGAGTATCTGATAGAGGATTTCAAGACGTACAAGCCACTCCTTGCTGCTATCAAGAATGAATACGAGATGATGTTAACACACCAGCGTGAACAGATCCGTATGTTGGAGCCTCTCAAGCAGATGTTGGTTACAGTGTCGGAGCAATGTGATCAAAAGATTATGCAGCAACGTGAACTAGAGAAGGAAGGTGTGTATATTGCGGCTGACTAAAAGTGAACCATTGATGGGAGTTGTTCATAGAACACTGATGACATTTAACATGAATTTTGCTTGAAGGCAAAGTGCAATGCAAAAGGTACTCTTATAACATATATATCTGGTTAGCTAGTCATATTAGCAGCTGCATTGTGAGCTGTTCAATTTTAAATCAGAGTGTGAGTGGCATTTATTTTTCAAGTATGCCATTATAGCTGTCTTAATGCAAGTGAGTGCATTGTAGCTGGTTGAAATGTATTATAATGGCATCATTCAAGAGATGTTACTTGTCATCAAAGACGAAATAAGTAAAACGGTACAATTACCTGTTAGTATTTTATTACAGATGAAAAGCCTTTATCCCCATCATTCCAGAAATATATTGTCATCACAATTTGAACACTGATTTGAATTTATATAATCAACATTTTTGTTTGTAGAAATAACAAATTTGAAAAGCCTCAATCAGGCGTTACACAGAAAAATTGATGAGATGCGGAATGAGCACAAATCTCTGGAAGCCCAAGTTGAGCGCCTCCTTAAGGACAGAGAGGATGAATACAAAATGTACCGTGACGAGTGCGATGCAAAGAAACAACTGGTATCAGATATTAATGAGCTGCGGTATCAACAGGAGGATGTTGTCATGGCAGCACAGCAGGAGGAATCTGAGAAGGAAGATGTAGAGATGTTGCGCATCGCAGTCAAGTAAGTTGACGTAGAAAGGCCTGTCCTGAAATAGCACAGTGCCACTCTCTCTCTTAATTATTTACCCATAATGCAACACAGGATTGAACAGGTGAACTCATCTAGTGTGCTGAGAACTGCTCTTCATGAGGGCATTCAACCCATTTCCATCACATTCTTTCTTATAATTTCAGTAATACTAAAAAGGTACTGGCATGTGACCTATAATGCTGCACCAGGCACCCTAAGGCCAAACACTTGATCCCCCTGCACTGATCTCCTGATTATGACTCATGAAAACCCCTCATTGAGCTCCTCATGAGTCAGGTCTTCCCAACTTTTTTTCTCAAGAAATTAGAAAAACTTAATCCTTTGTGATCTGCCTGTGTCATGTGTCCATTGATTATGGCAGCAAAGCATTTCGTTAGCAAGGCAAATCTCTACTAAACATTGAGGAGTCTCAACTTCTGTGTCAGTAATTAAATGAACCATGATCAAGAACATCTGAGTGGATGTTGGTTAAAATTTACATACAGTTTCCTAAGTGTGAAGCATTTTTGTCATCGGTTTCTGTTTGTTTTAAAGGAAAGCACGTGAAGGTGAAGCCGACGCCAGTCATCGTTTAGCTCAGATGGAGGCTGACTATGGTGACGTGGTGCCAAGGAGAGACTTTGAGGGACTACAGAAAACAATGGCGGTAAAGTGTCATGCTCTCAGCATAATTAGATTGTTGTACTAGTAATAAGTGCATCCTCGGGAACAGCCATTTTTATGTGATTACATCTCACATTAGAAGACAATTACCCTTTGTTCGCGTACTTATTGGGATTTTTGCTATGAAGAACAAGCACATTTGTCTTCTCGTTTTTTAGTAAGGCAGTGATGTAACACAGAGGGCTGTCATATTTTTGTGACTTGCATATATACAGGGGGTACAGAAGTTTTTGCTGTGAACCACTGACAACCTCAACTGGCGCTATTTGGCAATGCTAGTGGTTATAGTATTGTTGTTAGGTACTGGACTTCTACCATTGTTGAATTTACTACTGAATTGATTGTATTTGATGCTTGACAGGCATTCAATAGATATTGACTATTGATTAACAGTTTTACCAGGACTCCAATTAAATGCTCATTCAGTCTCTTGTGCTTTAACTTGTGGTCCTTGTTTCAGCGTTATCAACAGTCGATCAGTAAAAATGTAAGAACAGTCCATAGACATAAACACAGTTCAATGTTAACTGTTAGGTTGCAGTGGGAGACTTACTCTACTAAGCACTCGAACGTTCATCAATTTCTGTGTTATTTCTTAAAGGCATGTAATTAATCATGCAGTATTTTGGATGCACACATAATCTAACTATTTTTGGGACATGTATTTGCATAGCAAATGTTGTTTTGACTTTGCATCTGGTGAAAAGAACATTATTATTATATGATTAGCTTTACCTTCCGACTTTGAAGCATCAAAATGGTTGTCACGGTGATTTGTCTTGCATGGAGCCCATGAGCAGACGGGTATTTTTAATACAGCTGTTTCAAATCAGTTTTCATCATCATGTTTTTATTTCCAAAAAAATTAATATGTCTGTAATGGATAAAAGCCATCACTGGGAAGCATTTACGTACTACTATAAGCAATATTATCATGTGACAGTTTAAGTAATTAGCATGTTGCAATTTTGTTTAATTAGGATGATAAGGTGGCCTTCTCTACTCTACAAGAGGACTTCACCAAGCTAAAGACTGAACATGATATGCTGCTGGACCTGAATAACCAAGTTGTACAGCAAAGGGATCAGTATTATCAAGAGGCTGAACATCTCCGGCAAAGTGCCACTCCTAGGTCAGTCATTACAATAGCTTTTGTTTTCACTTAATTGCAGTGTTCTGCAGACAATCTCGGCCATATACCAGGACCCACACTCTAGTCTCTGAACTCAGACTTGAAGCTTAACTAATCACGCCCGCATGACTAGAATATAAATTTGTAAGTTTGTTTAAAATGTGTCTTGCAAATGGAGTCGAGTTTTGAGTTTGGAGAGCATACTATGGGCTCTTGAAATCTTTTTTAAAAAATTTTGACTAGGAAACGTGCATATTTGAAGCTTAAAATTCATTGTAATTTCAAAGCAATTGACACCAGAACCTTTAAATGTTTTCAATTATATATTCTTTAGTATAGTTTTTTTTTAAATGTCAGATAATTCCCATTATTGTTTATTCTAGTGAAGAAAAGAAATTTGATTGCGGGCTGAAATGAATATTGATATTATTGATATGGGTATGCCTGAGTATATGTAATTTTCAATGCCAAATATACATGCAGACATTGTATTTGACTAATCTCAAAAATGTCTGTTACTAAATATACGACCCAGCTTTGTCTGCAAAAAATTCCAGTTTTAAACTAAGTTGTAATTTTTGGCAATGTTAGCAATAATTATACTCACTGATAGTTGATTTTATTCAAAGTTTGTCAAAGCTATTTTTATTCTATGGTAAAATCTCACCTATTTCAGACAAATATGATTACTGAAATTATCTTTTTCTCATTTTTCAAGGGTGGCTAACATTGATTTGAATTCCCACAATATTTCAAAACATTGTTTGATGGTTGCTATGGTAAAGAATGTGAACATAAGAAAGCATTACTCTGTTGCTATCTGTCTTGAAAATAATGAGAAAATAAAATGATTTCACTTGTTGGCCATAATGTGTCCTACATTGGTGAGATTTTACCATACTTTTTATTTTTACTAGGCTGTTGCTTACGTACTGCTTCCAGTATGTTTTGTATGGTTTCTTTATGGTTTTTCACTGTGACATTGCATTTCACATGAGACTAGTTGAAGTCCCAACCCATGATGGATTCTGGTACAAAATGAACAGAAATTAGCCGAACTGACACGTTTGTCCCAAAATTCTTAGCTAAGTGCTTCTAATTATATGTCAATGCTAAGGAAAATTTTCGAATATCCTCTTGGCTTAGAGATGTCAGTTACAAAATGGTGATTGTATTCGTACTAAACTTCCTCCTCTTGTGTGAAGCTCAACTGAGAAGAGTATTTACTACATAATCTAAAAAAATCTGAGTACCATATGACTCTCTCATAAATTAATTTAGTGCCAATTGATTTTTATTAGATTAATTCTAATTTTGATTTTGACCACAGGCCAGACTGGGGTAAGGTTGGTGAACACATCCAGGGTGGACTGGATCGGTGGCAGGAAATATCAAAAAACAAAGGAACTGATGAACTAGTTGACCTACTTATCCAGGAAATTGCAGGAGGCGAGGGTGGCGGCGAAGGGGCGCAGTTTTTCGAAGGGCTGGTAGGTGCAGTGGATGTGGATGTACTTTTCGTATTGGAAAAATTGTAGGAATTGTTGAATATTATTGTTTTTAAAAAGAGAAAGAATCGGATTTAGGGCCAAAGCTGTATACTAGCCAGGTTTATTTGTTGTTAGGTAGAATATAGACATACTGAAATTTTAGTTTTGACCAAAGATATAAAACAGTTGTGCTTTTTGTGATTTCACTAGAAATTTCCAGTTCTCGATGCTGGCTTCCAGTCATTTGGTAATTAATTGAAATTGAGGTCATGTGTGACCTTATCACTTAAAGCTTCTTAAAATGCTTTGACACTTGCTGCATTGGATTTTAGCAAGGCATCTCTAATACACTTCATAAATATTATGTAGAATGGGCAAGAACATGGCGATGCCCACACATCTTGAAGGGCAACAGGAGGTGGACAACCACCCAGCTAGGTGGCTCATCCATTGCCCCTCTCCTAGACACTCAGGCACTAATTTTATGAAAAAATTCATGGACTGTGCCATTCGTGTCGCTGGGCAAATGAAGCACATACTAGATTAAAGGATAACTTTTTCTTAACACACTTTTCCTTGCATTTAAATTTCTTTAAGTACAATTACAATCGGCATAAAGGAGATGAGTTGAAGCTCACATAAAGTGGTTCTATTGCAAGGTGTTGCCAAATTTGCATGGTGATGTCACATTTCTGTAACTCATTATTGTTTTGTAGCTGTTTTTGCTTAAAAATCCCAACTGCTTTTGTTGAGATTGCAGATTGACCACGAAAGATCCTAAAAAATAAGAAAATGAGAATGTGCTTAGAAAGATTCATGAAGGCATTTTCATATTTTTGTGAGCTGTTGTGTGAGATTGTCAGGGTTCAAAATTTACACAGACTAGTACTTCTCATACAGATGACATTCTATGTGGTTTCATTTGTTGCAGGGCCTAGGAGATGAGGTACCCATCTATCTTCGTTTTGAGGGACAAGTGCGCAACAGACGACTGGCTAAACGTGACGTGGCTCTGTTCGTGAGAGACATCTGGAGGGAGAAGACAACACATGATGCGGAGGTAGTTGTCATTTCTGGTGCAGATAGACAGGGTGCCTTAACCAAACCTGCTCACCCATCTTTTGTATTACTGCATTGGAGAAGCTGATGTAACATAAATTCTCTTATGTCAGACCATTGTCACATGAACCTCTGGTCATAATCTTGATGTTCATTCCTGCCTTTATAGTTTAGTCATATCCCTCATTGTTACTGAGATGCGAACCTGGGCACTGTTTCAAAAATAGACACGTGGGCCTAACTAACTGTACACAGTAAAGTCTCACCAATTAGGACACATTATGACCAACAAGTGAAATTTTATTTTATTTTTTTCCTGAAACCTGTGTGGCAGCAAACTAAATGATTTTCATTTTGTACCATAGTTACCTTCATAATAATGTTTTGAAAAATTGTGGGCATTCACACCAAACTTAAAAGCTCTTAAAAATTTCAAATGGCATTTTTGGCAATTAATTTTGTCGGATATTGATGAGATTTTACCTATTATGGTGTGCTTCATGTAGCCACAGAAAAATGTTGATTTTAAAACAAAAATCAAACAGTTTAACTAATTGAATAACTTATAAAGCTTCTGGAGTTAGGTTCGCTATAAATTAATTTTAAGGGTCTTGTTTACACATTCGTTTTGTCTCTTTTTGTCTTTTCTCACTAGAAAGAGTTATGGTGTTAGGTATTATGTTAAAATGGCTTGTATTGTATAAAATTCCTGGATTTGTTTTTGTTTACAGTTTCTGAAGGCTTACAAACAGGATGGGGTCAGTTATAAGTAGTTACAAGTTATTTTGCTAGTTGTTACTCATTGGTTATGTTTACGTTTTAGTTGTTTTTGTCATTACAGGCTTAGTTTACCAAATTTATAGTACTGGGATATTATTTTGTGACATTACTAATATTTCATCATATAAAGGTGGGCCATCATTTGATGGCATACAATTGATCTCTCCGAAAGGTTTTAGCTGATGGTAAAACTTTGTCAGATTGACCAGTTTGGCTTTGTGAGTTTCACAGCCAGTGCCAAGTTTTTTCCCATGACGAGTAGCCCACTTTTTTCACAATAAACCGGATGGTGTCAGCCCAGAGCCTCACTGGGAGAGCAGCAAGTAAAGGTCTCTGGTTTCTGTCTTGGCGATTAATTTGCCAAGAAAACTTAACACCCCAACTGTTTACTTTGCATAATGCCGTAACAGACTCCTTTGGCCACAGGAGAAAGCTAGCCAACAATCTTCCTGTAATTGAAACCACTTGATTCTTCTGACAAATAAGTTGCCAGCCTTTGGAGAAATCGATTGTTACAATGGAAAATATCTCAACTGTAATTACGATGTTGTTGCTTTTGCAGAAAACGGACGGAAAGCGCGAGACACTGGCAGAGTTCATGCTGATGTACTTGAAAAAGAGGTTCAGCTTAGACACCATTGTATATGAATGGGCTTACAACCTGCAGGAAGCATTTGCTCGTTTTGCCAACGATGAGCGCATAGGACTTTTTTGGAGGATACTGTCCGGTGATGTACGTACATATGGTCATTGATAATCAATAAGCTTGAGTTGAAATGGTTGAAGATGTCAAATAATTATTTTAAAAACAACAACGGATTTGAACCGGCTTGACATGTTTCAGCATTTATTGCGCACCATCATCAGAAGAAAAAAACACAGTGGCCACCTTGCTAGGCCCAACAACAAGTAATGAAACACAGACACAGTCAGTTACAAGGAGTAGCTATAAACTGGACTAACAATAACAACCTGTGGTGTGTCAGTGGCTTATTTAGAGTGGGCTTGCACCAATAGATGTGTAGAGCCTCACGAATTTTAAGCTCCTTTAATTGTTGTTTCTACTTGGTCTATTATAGCAAAGTCATTGAAAGAGCATTGCTGATAACATGTCAAGCTAATTCAGTTCCGTTGTTGTTTGTATTAACATTATGCTGGTACTTGCTATGATGGAGAATTATTTCAAAATTATTATTAATAAGCTTTCAAACCCATTACGGTTTGGTCATCAGCTTTGACTTTTGTAATATTTTGACTCTTTTAATGTATTGTATACATTTTTATATATGCTGCTTATAGAAACATTTATAACAATACTAATATATTCTTTTGTCTGGTCATTGTTTTTAGTAAAATTGTTAAGATGAAAAAATGGACTTTGATGTCGAACATTTCTGTCCATGCCTATTCACACTTTGAAATTACTTGTAAATGTTTTCCCAAAAAAACAAATTTAAAAGTGTTTGACAATTTCTTACCAGTAAACATGCACATGCTTTGGTTGTTTTACACTTTATTCCACCACATATGTACTAGTTTGTTGTAAATTGGATTTTTGTGGCCAACATCAATTTGTTTAATGCACAGGCGTTGTTGCCACAGAGTGAATTCCGATCATAAATCCTAACATATGATTGTGAAATTTCTTTCAAAACTCATTATGCTAAAACTTTGATATTAAAAGAAATTATGATATTTCAGGGTGATGAAGAAATCTACTACGAACAATTAGCTATTATAGCCAAGCTGTTGAACCACTTGACAACTGTGGATGCAGAAAAAGGCAATCAGGGCAGCTTGAACCTGGAGGACTTTAAACAAGCGTTGACGGATTACTTCACGGATGCGTCCGAGGACCAGATCGATACTCTTGTGAAACATGCAGAGACTGAACTTGAGGCCATTGAGGAGGGAGCAGTGTTTGAATATCAAGATTTGTTCATGGAGGTGAGGAAATAACTTTTAAGCATTTGGTAAAATCGCATAAATTTAGGACTAACGACGGTGGACTACTGAAATTTGGCACCCTTAAATAAAAGACAAGTAACATCAAATTCAGGAAATAAAAGACAAGTAATATCAAATTCAGGCTTCACCATTTTCAAGTTCTGTTCCATAGCTACCAACAGAACTATTTCTAAAATTGTGTGCACTCCACAATAAGGTCTGAAAAACTGAATGGGGCAAATTTGGCTGTTTGTCTGAAATTGGTAATGTCTTACCTTAGTTTTACAAAATGAGTGATCATGAAATTGAGAATTCATTATTTGTTTTATTGGTTTTATTCCTTTGACCAATCTAGGGTGCAATGTTTAGGGCGGTATTTTTTCACAAAAAATTACAAACAGCAAATTAGATATCCCATTTACAAGCTCTATGTCATAGCTTCTACCATACAATATTTTGAAGATTGTAAGCATTCGTGACAATGCAGAAAAATTAAACTCATGGAAATTTTGACATTTTTGTCAGTCGAACTTGGCAAGATTCCATGAGATAACGTAGTATACAGGTGCAGTGCTGATATCCATAATCTGTGTCTTGTGGACACATTTTTCTCCAGACTTCAACCTTATGCCATTCCATTTTTTCCATATTCTAACACCTACTTTCCTATATAGCGGCAAGTTAATGAAATATGTCCTGTCACTTGATGGCGATAGCATAATTGATGGTCAGCATTCTGGGCTCTTGTATGGAGGTTTAGTGTAATGAGGTTTTCCAGTGTTTGTTTTTATGAATTCTTTGCTGAGATCATGTCATCAAATTATCAATGTCAAACAGTGCAAAAAACGTCTCAAGACCTTTTAATGAAAGAAATTGTGTTTCGTTCGTGTAAACTTGACCTCTCTTGCTTACCAGAATTAGAAATTTCGTCAAGTAGAAGATGCTTCACAATACCAAAGAGTCGAATGTTCCCTGTTGCAGTACAGTAAAGTCTGACCTCTGTAGGACACAAGTGACTTTTTATTTACTAAAGACTCTTTCACGAACAGCACGTAACACCAAAACAAAATATTGCTTTATCATTTTCATGCTCTGGACCATCGCTAGCAAGTAACGGGCACTATTTTGAAAATTTACAGGCATTTGTAACACTGATAGAAGCTTGTGTAAAATGAAAATGGTTGTCAATTCTGAAAATATGCCCGAGAGTAGTGACATTATAATTATGTTTTATTCATTGAATTTCTTGAATTGCCTTGCGTACTTACAGGATGATGAAGGTAGCACAGGACCTTTTATGGATGAAGTCAGAAAGATGTTTAATAGTAAAAAGGAAGCGTATGTTAAAGACATTCGGCTGGCTATGGGAGAATTGGAGTAAGCCATTTTTAATTGAGACATTCTTTGAATTAATTGAATATTTCTTGAAAAGGTCTTTCCAGAGTTAAAAATGCGACGACTTAAGTTTATGGGCATATTGCTTCTGGAGTTAATATAGTGTGGCTATATTTTTATTTTAGAAAGATTGATTTCATGTGGAAAATGTGGAGTGTGTTTGCAATAAATTTGGGCCAGTACGTGTGTTCTTGTAAGGTCACACATTATTGAATAAAATAACATTCACAATTCCGAGGCACCCAGAATTTAAAGCATTAGTCAACATATTGTATGCAATTGATATGCATTTATTTTCTTAGCCATTTAGTCATTTTCTTAGGGAAAAGTGTTTTCAAAGTGTATGTACTTGGCATTGTTCCCAACCATTTGGTGGATTGTTTCTCTGCGTATTATGGCAAGATCATCACTCATCAAAAGCTGATCTATATAGTATGACTCTTTCTTTTCACCGATTGCTAATAATTGCAATTTTTTATTCCAGGGCTGTTAGTGTAGACATTTTAAAGAAGGCAATCTTGACCACAGATCCTGATATTGACAGTGCCACCCTGGACAATTACCTCATTTGGGTGTTTTCATGTCCGAAGGATAAATTGGACAGTGCACCACCTATCGATGTGACTCGCTGCGTCACCAAACTTATGTACGGGAACATCTCGAGGGTGGGGAAGAGGGCAGAACCCTAAATGACAGACGTGGTGTCGTGATGTTGCTCTATTTATTCCTGTTATTGTTGACGTGAATGAAATGTACAAAAATAACGATATTAAGCATGAAATATACTGATACATGCCAGTGATGCAGTATTGTGTAATACTATTGTTTGAAAATATTTGCATTGTTTTTTTTTTAATTTTGAATGGATAATGACAATTTAGCAACCTTGTTTGTATATGAAAATCCTTATTTGTTTAATATTGTGTGCAAAGTGGCAACGAGTCAAGCTAGTTTGTAGAATTTAAAATAAACATTTATTTTTTTCAATTTTGCATTGATAGTGACATTTAAACAAGCTTGTCCGTAGAATTTAGAATTGAAAACATATAAGTTTTCAGTTTCGCATGGAGAGTGACAATTAAGCAGGCTTACTTGTGGAATTTAGAAAAACAAAAATTAATTTTACATATACAGTGATAAATATGCAAGCTTGTTTTTAAAATTCAGAATAAAAAACCTTAATGTGGCCATAAACCTGTGCTTTGTCCACTATTTTTGGATTAAATGGGCAAACGAAGAGAAGTTTGGGCAAGGAAAAGACAAATGAGCGTTTTCAAAAAATATTTTCCAAAATTGAAATGTTTGAAAAACGGTTTTGCGTGGCCATTTGTTCGTTTGTAACAAAACAGTTGCCACTGTTTTTACATTTTTCCCTGGTAATGGGATTTTTAACATAGTGTTCTGAATATTGGGTACAAATAACACAGCACGGGAGTAGATTTGATGAAGTTTATTTGAGGTGTGTTGGCAATTTCTACCTGGCTCACGGCTCCATACAGAAGCGGTGGTATGTACCAGAAGGTTTAGGTACCAGATGGGTACGACAAAACGAATAAAGTAAACTTGCGGGTTAACGCCTTGCGTGCTTAAATTGGAAAACCCTGAGACAGGGGGTAGGCGATTACTCTAGCAGTGGGCGCTTAACCGAAAAATTGACGAAAAGTAGGGGATGAGCGATTACCCGGGCTTGGGCTGAAATATACTGTACACTAACAGTACCAGATGGGTACACATAACCTTCAACTGGGCGATAACAATACAGAATACGCGGGCTCCGGATAGGCTGAGGTGTTCTGATTATAAATGAAGGAAGTATAATGTAAAAGAAGATGGTCAACACACTGAGAAGTTCACGACCATATCTCGTGCCCCACGAATCATTCTTTCTTAGCTCACTAGTTCAGCAGTTACGTCAGGATGATGTTCACAAAGCAGGAATGTCATAAAAAATGGTTGTTGTTTTTTTCATGTAGGTGATGCCGATTAATGTCCTCGATGACTCATGTTTCTTATATGGTTATGAGTCATCGGAAAATTCGTCTGCCTGTGGTGTGCTTGCATACATGGGACGAACGCAAGACAGAGTAATTTCAGTGAATGGACTTTATCATTGCTGCGACGTTCATGCGCAAGGTTACGAAAAACATAATTTGATCACTCACTCCAGTGACCAGTTGTACGCCAAGTCCCAAATAGGGACTCAACTATGTTCCAACGTTTCACCGCATTTGTGGACTTGTGAAAACACTGATTGTTCTTTTTAATGCTGTTTTATGCTCATTATTGAATCAATTTTCCACTTTGATAAGCACCGAGAATAAACTCCGAACATTGAACTCTCAATATTACTAAAAATAAAATAGGGTAATTTTGTCGCGCAACACCCCTAATTATTTTCATTGTCACAAAGAGGTCTCAGTGTTTATTAAGTTATTAAAAAGTGTAATTTGTCATCAAAGGAACTGATAATAAAGATGTGATGGAAAAATATAACATTTATAAATAAACACGCAGACGACTTAAAGAACTTTGTGAAACTTTTTAGTGCAACCAGGCAAGGAATTTTTTGTATCAAAATGTGATACAACGAATTATGATCTTTGATACGGGTACAAATAATACCCTAAAAAAGCCGCGTGTGTCCTTGCATTCTGTAACACTTCTTGCAGAAAATTTTAGTGGTTGTTGTCCCTAGCAAAGCCGTGGTTATAACTAAGATCGCCTGCTTTCGTCACGTAAAATGTGAGTGTTAAAAGAAATCAAACTTGGAGATGAGTCTTGTCTGGCTTCAATTACAAACAATTTAAAACCAATCAAAATGGCGTCTAAATCACAGACTTGTCTGCTTCCACTCGCTTGTATTGGCTTTCAAAGGCTTTTTGACAAACGTAGCAAATTTCTGGGAAAATTACGTTTGCTACCCCTCCCCCCCCACACCTCCAAGTAAAATAACTCCTCTTGAACTTCTCATTACGACTTTCTACAACTTAGGGGTTCCAACTGTGTCAGCAAAACCTTACACCGCTAATCAACTTCACTGTATACGATTCGATAATTCTCTAAATGATATCCATAAGACCACTTACCCACTCTTGTTTTAGGTAACTGTTAAAAAGGATGAGAGATACCTGACGTGCACTGATGGCCGCCGATTTGAACTATAGAAAAATCCAATACTGGACATTCAGCAGCTTGCTGTCTTATCTGGAACTGAGACCACTGAACAAGAAAACAATTGTATGTAACTTTGCCCGATGATGTTTCATCCATTCTCAGACCTCCAAGTTATCACTTGTAATCTTATTGAAATTATGTCAACAATAATGATACTGTAGTCGATAACTCACCTCTCTTCAGTCACATGCTTTTAGCAGAGTTTGCAACTTGATTTTTCGCATACAGACCATTATGTAAACGGTTGTCTTCCTTAAAAAACTAACTAGATAACTTAAACCCTTCACACCACGGTCATAAATGCTTGAATTCGCTTACCAACAATTTTGGTAAACTTTCTTCTTCAATTTGAACTTTTAATCCAGAAATAAACGCAAAAAACAAAATGTTATGTGACTTCATCAGTGGATCCACTCTCCGTCATAATGTTGTTCAACAGCGTACAGATGCGAGCCGTATTGATTTCGAAAACTAGTGAATTCGACTGAGCATTATGAAAAGTTGCATGTGCGAGGTATGCAGTAATACCAATCTGACAGACGATATTTCACCTGAGTTTTTGCAAAAGACCCCTGAGATAGGCCACAACTAGCACAAGTTCGAGCGCTGAACACGGCCGCGGTGCGGGCCCGTAGCAAGCGATCAGTTCAGGGGCCATGCTATGTTCAGCCCATTTTGAAGAATCGTGTTTCGATCCGACTCAGAAACGGAGATTTGATGAAGGTTTCTCCAACGCGTAATTCCACTTGATGGAGAAAAAGTGTATTGCGTTATACCATTGCTAGGAACGTGTCAGGCACATATTGACGAGTATGAACCTCAGTGCATCAAATTGTGACATATAATGAATATGACTGCAGTAAGTTTCCATCAATCTATTCTTGTTCAAGATTTTGTGGGAATGCTTGCTATCCGCATATATGTCAATGCCCAATAGTAAAAAATGGGATGAATTAAGATGTCACGCAAATAGTTTGAGGTCATGACGACGACAGCCGGCACAGGGCTGGCTGGAGTCCGACTCTAGACCGAACTGAGCGACGAATCACAACGGCACAAACTTTTCATAACTTTGGAAAAGATAAGACAGAAACGAGTATAATTTACCAGAAATAACATGTAGTTACCATCAGTGTAATTAGATGTGATAGTTCCTGACAAACGCACTCGTCGTTCAAATTAGAAATCATTATAGCAGCTATTCGCGCAGTCAGGGTAAAAACTTCGCATATTACTCGACATTAAAATGGTTAGAAAATTAAATCGTGATTCAATAAAAGTCTTTAATTACTACTCTGAAGTCAGGCCTGTCCGCAGACTAACTAGGCTCCGACTCGGCTTTACTCGCGTCGAACTTCGGACACCTGCGCGGGAGGGTCGAGTTCGTACGGCCTCAAGCACGCAAAACCTGCCGATATGGCGAGGTCTAACTCATTACCAGTTTCACCTATGGCCTGATTTTCGTCTTTACCCCATAGCCATAACTATACTCATAAAGCTTGCTCTTTAAGTCTTCGTAACTTACAAAATCACTACTCAGTACCCGCCATTAAAAGTTATATTCATTTATGAAGATCGTTTTATAACCATCTTGCTGCACGTACACGGCATGAGGTCTATCAAACTTTCGTCAACTTTCCTCTGTGCACCGACAAGTCAGCACCAAGAAGCCAACAGCTTAGGCCAAGTACATCTTGTTTACTCTCAAGAGCCGTACTACCGCTTTTATCCTACTTACCCGTAATAATCTCGTTTTCTCGTAAGAAGAACATGGTTGTAAAACAAACAGAGCATAGATATTTGCAGTTTCAATTGCACACAGTCATTATTGCTCTAGTGCAGAATACTTAGTATAAACCTTTTCACGCATAAATTGGATACAACTGGCTCTTCAATGACGTCATACTTTCATATGTCTTTGTTGACTCACTCTGAACCGGCCCATGACGACTTTCACCAACTATGCCATAATATACAATGAAACCCGTTCCTGTAACTTGACTTATTCGTGCATTATGACGATGTTTGTCTTCCTCCACGTGTACTGAAACATGCAAAGTTTAATGCTCCGCCGAACTCGGAGGTAAAATGGTTAAAAGTAGAGGGGCCGGTACGGTTAGATCAGCCTCACATGAAAATAAAGACGCTGATAAAGACAAACTAACTGTTCTTGAAGCCTTCGGCTTTACTGTCGACAAGAGCATCGGTTCAGGCTCCTACGCCACCGTTAAACGAGCATATTCCTCAAAGCATAAAACTGACGTGGCCATAAAAATAGTGTCCAAACGAAGAGCTCCAGCTGATTACATTAAAAAGTTTCTTCCACGCGAAATTGAAGTCGTCAAAATACTCCGTCATCCGTACCTGGTGTGCTTTATGCAGTCCATTGAAACTACTAATAGGGTTTACCTCGTGATGGAACTTGCTAGCGGTGGTGACCTGCTGGATGAAATTAAGAAGAACAAGCGCGTCATGGAGCCCCAAGCGGGGCTATGGTTTAGTCAGATGGCGGAAGGAATTGACTATTGTCACAGAAAAGGTGTCGCACATAGAGATCTAAAATGCGAAAATGTTTTGTTGGATTGTAATAGAAATCTCAAAATCACAGGTTAGTTATCAAGCCGGCTCACACCGACAGCGAAAGACACTTCATCAGAATGCGTAAAGTCGCGCCTAACGTTTCGCTGCGACCTCCTTGTATGACGTTTAGACCAATTTTCGATTTTCCAGGCGCTTCACGCTATTGATTCCCTGGGCCATTGCACAGTTACTTAAGCTATATTTGCCAACTACTCGCCGCGCAGTTAGAAAACGAATCGAGCCGTTAATACGTAAAAAGTCGCAGATTTTTCGGCACAATGCCATGGTCGGATCCAGGATTTTGAGTTGGTGGGGGGGGGGNTTTTGCCTGTCAGACATTGGCACCCCCGAACTGCCCAATGGAATCTTGGAGAATTTTAGGAGGGGGGCCTGACCCCCTTGTCCCCCCTCTAAATCCGCCACTGAATGCTGCTTGACGTTTGTTGATTTCGGCCTAATTGTGCATTACTGTGCCAAATGATTTAAGCCAGAAATTGAACGTAATATTCTTTCAGATTTTGGGTTTGCAAGGTGCGATCTACCCTTCAACCCGGAAACAAACCAACCCACTCTGAGTCATACATTCTGCGGAAGTTATGCGTACGCACCGCCAGAAATACTTACAGGGACTCCTTATGATCCCTTCAAAGCGGACATCTGGAGTATGGGCGTCGTTGGATACACAATGGTAAATAACTCTTTTCGGGTGCTTTATTCAGATATTTGAGGGCACTGCAGTTGCGCCACTCAAAGAAAGAAATCGGCAACCCTCAGCTGAAGACCTCGGCAAACAAATTTTATACTTCGCATGCATCGGATTGCTAAATTTTTTTTCCATTGTATGATGAACATAAATTAAACATGTTCACTCCACGGTCTTGAGTGATATGATGTCCACTGAAGATATGACGTCATAATATCTATCACATTTGCTTTTGGCCAAAATATGAGTACAAACTTTGAAATCAGCGCATACATAAACAAAGACATTGCGTTAGTCGACGTTTCGGTTAATTATCACTAATCCATTCTCAACACAAATGTTCTCAGTTCACAATACTCCAGTCAGGTAACACAGGAGAATGTATATAGCTGCTTTAAATGAAATTAAAAAAATTATGTAATCTCTGGTTTACTCGCACGTCAGGGATACTGTGGTTGCAAACCCAGAATGAGTGATTTTGCACTTTTCAGATGTACGGGCGCTTGCCGTTTGATGACACAAATCATAAACAGTTAGTGAAGCAAGTTTTTCAAGGAATGACCATACCCTCACACAAAGCAGACTGGGTATCAGACGAAGGCAACGACTTACTGCGAAAAATACTCGTACGAGTTAAGACACGAATTAGCATCGATGAAATTCGTGCGAATCCATGGGTTCTCCGCTACGCAAAGAAGGCCCCGGTGGGCGACAATGCGGGTAACGATACCCATAAAGGGAACGAGCGAAGGAAAAGTATCTTGAAACACAGGGACGACCCTCCGAAGGGTGAAGACGATGATGACATGTCCATTGTATCCAACGAGCAGGTCACTGTGGTGAAGCACAATGATTCCATTTCTACGGTCGTAACATGATCGTAACTTAATCTCTATGAGGCAGCGTTGAAAACGTAATAGTTTTTTTCATGTGCGAGAGTTCAACCATCTTAAATCTCGCTATCAGAAAGCTCGCGTTGTTTGTTTGTGATCAAATTCATTGTGGATGGGTGGGCTCAGATTATTACGTCTTTTGTCTGTATGGCGGCCTTGGAAGGGGTGAACCTTATGAAACCAGGAAGGAAACGTGTAGAGCTTCACAGTTTTGTTGTGTGCTTTCAACTATCTTTTATCCCGCTAACTGCTAGAAAGTTCGCGCTTATTGTCTTTAGTGTCCAGTAATTGTCAACAAATCTCCGAATGAAACAAGGCATGGACACGAGTACCTGCCTGACCTAAATAAAATATCACTATCGACAAGTGCGACTGCAAGGATACAAATCCTGGGTTTTGGAATCAGTATTTGTGTAGTCGACACACCGGTGGAAACGTAAAAATACTTATTGATCAAAACTAATATTTAAGTAAGGCAAATACCAAAGTAAAATAAGTTGACTGACCATCATTGGGACGCAGTGGCTACAATCGGGGAGACCCATGTGTAATTTTAGCCCGCACGGATCCGACCTCCCCCCTCGGGCAGACGTTTTCATGGGTAGTAGCACGGGCTTTCGCGAGTTTGACACCCCAGCCTTCTTACATCCGCCGATCCGCCAATGGCCAAATAAAAAATGAAATCTTTACATTTGGCCCCCTATACACAATGCAGCGAGGCACTGCTATAAAAGCTGTGTAAATGGCTGTTTGAACCATCCAGAGAGATTTGTTTTTGTTAGACGATGCAATTACATTGGCCACTAGCCCACATGCTGTGAGATGAATGTCTCACCGAGGCAAATTCCAAGGTTCATTTTGTCGGCACAGACTTACGTAAGGTGTGAACTGAGATTTCAGCTAGCTCTCCGTCCGAGAGCGATTTAGCCATTATAACGAGGCTACGTTATTAGTAAACAGCGTAAATGTAATGAAAAATGTTGTTGCGAGGTGATGCAATATTAAATGTACATTGGCATTGGCTACCGAAGGCCATCGGTTAATTTTACTTCACCTCGCCCGCATGCTGTGAGACATTCAGTACACATCACCACCACTTAAACTTTCCAAGCTAGTTTTATAGTGATTTTTATGATTGAAATATAAACATGTCTTTTGGCCATAGGCCCAAAGTATAACATGTACAAGACAGAACATTGTCAGGTACCGTCAGAAACAGGATATTATATTGGTGGTGATTGAGAGCATGATGGACGAATTTTAGAAATAGGATATCCGGAGTTCTCATGAGGGATTCAAATTTAGATGTCGTGGGAGAAGTGACCGTAAAAACGATCAGTTAAGTACTTAACCCGAAGGTACGCACTGCAAACTGTATTCGTCCTCTGCACATCCCGAATTACATAACTCACACAACCTATTTTCATAGGGAATATTTGTATGGCGATCTCTTTCCACAAGTAACGAATGATTTGAACATCGCAATCGAGTCAGAGACTGGATAAAAACACGTGGTATACTAACTATTTCAAGTTAATTCTCAAGACAATATATTGTTTTATACCTCACATTAAAAGGCAGTTTTGCGTTGCCATCCTTGCAAATAACAGTCGTTGACACGTTGAAAAAACTTACAGTCAGACTTTAAGAATTAAATAAAGTTCTGGTGCGGCGCTTGAACTTGGAATCCTCCGTGCGAATCATGGATCCTATTATTCATTAATTGAGGCGACCAGGAGGAATAAGTGAATCGTGAACAAGATCGACAATTATGGTAGTAGAAAAATAGTTGGTTAAATTTTACATTATTTTATTAAAATGTAATTTGATTTAGTGCAGTGCAAATTTTTTATCATCGTGAACGTAATTATTTGAGTGAACTTGCGAGTCGTGTATTCCAAGTTGAGGCGTACGCGACCTTGAGATTAGGCAAGATTCCAAGTTCACGCATGGCATTGACAGCAAGTTCACAATAATTCCGATAGGGGTCAGTTTTTTGCAATATGGCTGACTTGTGACTGTTTTGATGTGTTATATGAACTCAAGTTGTGAATAACTCTCTTATTTGCTGGTTAAAGGTAAGATTATGATTCAAAATTGGAAACTTGAAGTGCAAGAAAAGAACCTGTGAACGGATATAGTGGTCTCTGGTTCTTAGAACAAGCTACTTGGATAGATCAACCTGCCAGATGACACAGGCGTCCTCAGCTTCCGAGTGATCGTCCCATCGGCCCAATACAATACATATTATACTACAAGGTATGACACTCGAGACTAGAAATTCCACGGGTGCTTCGATTCAACAGTCCATATTAAACACGTAACTCAATAAATTTACACAAAACAGGGGTTCAACAAACCATAGGCAATTGTTCTTATATTTATAGTCCGATTACCTCTCGTCGTCAGTCTCCAAAGGTCGTCCGCCATCTTGTTTCGCGTGCAGCGCTGCCACGCGGGACTTAGCGTTCCAATTTGGAACGCTCGTCTGCACGTTAGGTACTAACCTCTCGGGAGAAACACGCGTGGAAGAACTGAGACTAAAATTAATGCATTTACCGACTNATAGTGGTCTCTGGTTCTTAGAACAAGCTACTTGGATAGATCAACCTGCCAGATGACACAGGCGTCCTCAGCTTCCGAGTGATCGTCCCATCGGCCCAATACAATACATATTATACTATAAGGTATGACACTCGAGACTAGAAATTCCACGGGTGCTTCGATTCAACAGTCCATATTAAACACGTAACTCAATAAATTTACACAAAACAGGGGTTCAACAAACCATAGGCAATTGTTCTTATATTTACGATTCACGGCATTCACGCCATTCACGGTGTCCTGATCCAGCGAGTTCACAAGAAATTTGCAGTCAAAGCACAAAAATGTTCCCAAAAACCCAACACATACCTTGCACTTTGACGGTTCGCAGTTAAGGACGGTACGGAAATTACTGATGAGTTACAGATAGAATTAAAGCGTGAGGTAGGCCTATGTGTGGGCTTTTTGGGAACATTTTGTGCTTTGACTTCGAATTTCTTGTGAACTCGCTGGAGCAAGACACCCTGAATGGCATTATAAGAAAGAAAATTGCTTATGGTTTGTTGAACCCGTGTTTTGTGTAAATTTATTGACTTATGTGTTTGATATGGACCGCTGAATCGAAGCACCCATGGAATTTCTAGTCCCGAGTGTCATACCTTGATTGTAGTATTATATGTAGTGTATTAGGGATGATCAGAAGCTAAGGACGCCTGTGCCAGCTGTATGCGTAGGCATAGCCTTAGTACAAAGCTGTATACTAAATATACTGATGTGAGTAAAAAAGTGCTAAGGGGTGTTCCAGTAAAATCTGTATGGGAGGGGGGAAGGCACCTTTTTTTCGCACCCACCACTCATATTTTTCATTTATTTCTTCAGCCTACCACCCGTAATTTTTTACAAGTTTGAAATGCAACCACCCGTAATTTTTTTTGTTCTTGTGGTTGACTGCACAGGCGCTTGAGTTTATCTGTTCCTCCATCAACACTAACGTCATTCATTACTAAGAAAACATATGTTTCTTATATATGGTTATTAGCCATCGAGAAATTCGAGCACCTGTGGTTAAATGGTGTTATGGGCATGCCGATGAGAAGATCGGAGGGAGTGAAAAAGTCGGAGCTTTTTGCAAGTTGCATTTTTGTTTCAGTTTTTGATTCTGTGCGGATTGTTTATAAAATTTACTAAAATTACCCACCATCAAACATTTATGACCCAATGAAACAACAACGACCTGTAAATTTTTATTTTTTTGAAGAACGACCACCAGCCATTTTGAATTTAAATCAAACGCAACCACCCATAAATTTTTATTTCAGTTGCCTTCCCCCCCACACAGATTTTGCTGGAACAGCCCTAAGATAAAATCTGACACAAAATTGGTGTCACTAAAAACTAAAGTCTTCCTTGAGTAAACTTAATTATTTAATGGTGTTTGAACAAATGGCGTTCTACCGTTATTCTGCTGCTAAACTTGTGGAGCGATTGTTAGCGACGGCTTTTGGTGCCATGAAATATTGCGTCACCTATTGGCCAGTTTCTTGTTTGCCAATTCTTTAATCAACTGTTTTTCTTCCACGAAGTTGCGTAGATATCATTACAAATTATCGAAACTGGTTTCATTTATTTACAAGTTTCTAGAATTTTGATACCGAAAAACCGAATTTCAGAAGAAATTTTGTTGCTGCCAAGCTATCATCTCCCGAAAGATGTTGCAAAAATTTAGGAAATGACGCGCACGCGTGTCACGAGTGTATTGTTTTCAAAACGACGTCATTACTTTTCTTTGTTAGAAAAAGCAGAGGATTACTCAAGAAATTGACGTTTGTTGCATTGTTTTTCACTTAAACGGCTGTAATGGGCAAAGTGAGTGTCAGTTGACTCAGATTTTGCATGCACCCCGTCCAGTCTTTAGCTCTATATGCTGATGCTGGTTTCAGGGCGAGGTGACGAGCAGAACTACCCTGGCTGTATGCAATTTCGGGGTCTACAGAAGAAAAACACAGTGGTACCTAGCTGTATTTTGACGATAGTCTTCATACAGCTAGCTGGCTGGCTAGCATAGGCAATACTATGACAGTGACACCGACAGTGATCTGAGTGACCAGCGCCTCTAGCTGGCCTGTAGATACGGAAGTCTTTTGGCGAATTATGCCTCACACTGATTAAAAAAATCAAAGTCATGTTGTTATATGTACCTTTTGCGCATGGAGGCCGTCGATGTCCTTTAATTCCTTACAACTCGAACAAATACTCCCGTTATCAAACTTTTTCTTCTAGCAGTACTTCATTCAGTTCCCAAAATCGGAAACTGGCCATTTTTAACACTGCGCACGGTAGGTGGTATGACATCATATCCCCTGGTGTGCACAGTGTAAAAATGGCCAGTAACTGAATGAAGAAAAAGCTTCATAACAGGAGTATTTGTTCGAGTTGTAAGGAACTAAAGACATCAACAACCTCCTAAGGTCTCCCTCTATGCGCAAAAGTACTTATAACAACATGACTTTGATTTTTTAGTAAGTGTGAGACATAATTCACCAAAAAGCTTCCGGCGTATGAAGCTCCTATAGGAGCTACATTGTCTCTACTGACCAGCTTAGAGACAGTGGTCACTGTCTACACCACCTATAGCTGGCTCACAGGAGAAGATTTGAAGCTGCTATAGGCGCATCATATGCCGGAAGCTTTTCGGTGAATCATGCTTAATACTGATTAAAAAATGATTGTCTTTGTAGCATATTTTGCGCATAGAGGGACACCTTAGGGGGCCCTCGATGTCTTTTATTCCTTCCAAAAAAAAACTGAACGAAAGACTACTCGAAGAAAAAGTTTGATAACAGGTATATTTGTTGGAAGGAATTAAAAACATCTATGGCCTCCTGATGTGTCCCTCTTTGCACAAAAGGTACTTACAATAACGTGACTTTGAGTTGCCGAAAAGCTTCGGGCGTATGAAGTGCCTGTAGGAGCTTCACCTCCTCTACTGAGCTAGCTACAGAAGGTGGTCACTGTCTATATATAATACATCGCCCTGTGACTGTGATGCCAAAGGCATACAGGGGCGATAATTCACCTTCTTAAAAAGTTACTCATTTCAAATTACAGCGAATAAAATGGAATGAAACATGAAGTTGTAATTACCACATACCTTAACTCTGGAGACATCTGAACATACCTATGAAAACCTGTTGTAGTTCGCTCGAGCTTCCCTCACTAGGTGCCATGTTGAGGAAGTTATATGAAATTACACCTGTTAACCAACAAAAAGTCCTAGGGACACAAATTTTAAAAATTCCACCTTATCTCTTCTCATGCTTCTTTTTGCAAGTGTCACACGTCAGGTCACACGCTTCGCTCAGTCTTGCTCTTGTCTTTGCCTGCTCAGGGGATCTCAGTTGAAATACTTTGTGGTTATCCCGCATGATGAAAAAGTTAACGGTGGCCAAAAAAGTGCAGTTGGAATTCTTCGCCAAAGTCTTCTCAATTCCCATAGAACCAGAAAGAATGCTTGAAGAAAGTAAGCGGTTATTTAAGTGACCAGTAATTTTAAGTGTAAAATGTATTTTTGACGAGGCAAAAGCCTCTTATTCGGTGAGTGGATTCGCCTACCGACCGTTAAAAATACACGGAATGAAATTAGTACAGAAAATGATGGAGAGTACGTAAGTCCTATACAGCCAGCCGAGAGGCTACGTGTTGCCTACCGGCTGCTTTTCTTATTTGCTAGCCAGCTTCTGGCTACTGCTGCAATGTGCGTGTGCTGTAATTCGTAACGGTGTAACGTCGCAAGTCGTTACAGTGTTATGCTGTAAGTGTAATGACGAGCATTGTTATGAATTATCAAAGTGACAATTCATCTGACAAGCCGGCCAAATAACTCATCTTCAGTGAGGTCTTTGCATGATCAATGAATAAATGTCACGTAGCAAAGATCTGATTATTTAGCTGACAAGATGCAAATATGACTTTTACCAATAAGTGCGTTGAAACTTTGTCGGGTGAGTATCAAAACCCTGACTGGTTTGCCAACAAGGTTTGTCCCTATGACATTGACTAATGAGGCCATATTTGTCGGGTAAATAGTAAAAATCTGATTATTTGTCCGACAAGCTTGTGACTTCAACATTACCCGATACTGAATGTTTGTCAGGTGAATTAGCAAATACCTGACTATTTGACTGATAAAGATATGTGGCGCTGTGTTAGGCAATGAAACCTTTGAAAAGTTTTTCGGGTCATTAGCAAACATTTTGCCGACAACCCGTGATGTCACAAAAATCCACCAATGAGATCGTTGAATAATTTGTGTGGTAAATAGCAAATATTTGGTTACTTTACCAACCTGTTGATAAAATATCAAAAACCAGCTTATTTGGCAGACTTGTTGGGTAAATAGTGTCCACCATATATGTTGATAGAGGTGCCTCAGTGCTGTACTAGTAATTGCTATCAACACCTTTTCATCTTAAAATCTGTACTTCTGTCGATATAAATTCTGTAGTATTTCAGAAAATACCATGGATTAAAGTAAATTTAAATTAAATATTGTGCACTTTAATTTCAAAGGTCATGGGTGACCATGGCGGCCTGCTTGCTCAGCGGTTGATTGTTGTAAGAGGAACAAATGCTCAAAATTTGGTACATTTAACTGGCACATGCGTAGTTTCGATCAATGTAATTTGTCAAACTTTTACCATTTCCAAGGACTGGCAGGGTTAAAAAATTCCTGTCTGACTTAAAAGAATTCTGGTAAAATACCAGTAAACGGAAACACTGAGTTCAGTTGTTTGTAAGTAAATAAACCTATCTAAAATCAATTGCCACCTTACTGAGGGGCAGAGGACAGTATCGATGCTTGAATTCAAGACACAAATTTGTTGGTATCAGTAGTAGCCTAGTTGCTTTTCTTTTCGTTTATTCTTTGGTGACCGAAGTGAAATTAAAGCCCCTTCTTAACTGTGTCTGCTATTCATTGAATGGTAGAACAAGTGAGTGTCCATATCTATTTGTGGAACTAGGCCCCCTGGATTTGTTTTCGTAAACTATTGTTCCTTTTAGCGGAATTCCATCACATGATGGTTGAGCGGAAGCCGTATTCATTGCCAGAGTATTACAAGTCACTTTGCTGTTAACACAAGCCATCATGATGGAGTCGATGGGACAACGTTACTTTGTCTGATTACTTGTGTCTTGTATTGTATAGAGAATGCAGGGGAGCGGGATTTATCTTTGTGTTGTTATGTTTTGCTTTTCTCATATTATCAGTGCTTTTTTCACCAAATGCAATTTTATTGGAGTTTGGTTGTGATACCAAAAGTTGATATGACAGTGTTAAGGCTATGTTTGGGCTTATCAACAAGTGTGCAATAAGGCAAATGTCAACAAAACTATAGAATTTTTTCGTGATAGTCTTATATAACCTGCTGTATTTTGAGAACCAGTCTGATGCCCGTTATTCAGTGGAGAAAACTGGTTCTCAAAGTTCGGGCACTTTATATCGGACCGTTACCGAATTTTTTATAGTGCTTTATGGAAATGTGGAACATTTTGAAGAACAGTGCATAAAGCAAAGTGTTTTAAAGTTTTATATGAATGTGTTCTGCCTTTTCTGAGATGTGATGTTGCGAAGTTGATCAAACTTATGTTTTTCTAAGGTTTCACACTTAATCATTACATTGCTCCAAATCTCTTCGTCATCCTGCTGACATTATGTCTGAATTCCAGCACTTGCCAAAGGGTTTGTTTTGAATTCCAGCCCTGAGTTCAACCTGTTTTGACAAGGATTAGGTCAAATGTTTGGGTAATGAACTACTACTAACTTCATTTGCACTTCAGTGATTGACTCTGGCCGCCTGGGAAAATTCATGGAGATCTCAAACTTCATTAATTTCTCTCAGATTAAAAAACTAAAATTCATGCATGACAGTGTTGTATGTTTGTAATTATAATGTACATTCTCTCAAACCTGATCATCAAATTTGTCCATCCTCCAAAGAGCAACATTAGAGTAGATCACTCTTTGTGTTTATGACCTTTCCATGACCTGAGTGTTTATGTAACTGCAGTTGTCTTTGTTTCATCAATCTCAAATAAAGCCTAAATAAAGCCTTTCCCACTAAAGTGCCGTTTTACGCTACAAAAGTTGACACGGATCAGCTGACACGGGAACGAGTTGTTCCAGCGCAAGTATGTGTGTAAACGGGACTGAACTGGAGCTAATTGACATCGCGGTGACAACTTTCGCCACCCGTTTGTGAGGTAAAGCAATTTGTGCTAGAACATCTTGCTCCGTGTCAATTATGTGTCTAAACGCGAAACTGGGGCAAGGCGGAAAGGATCATATCTACTACGCTTGTGTAATGACCTAAATACAGGTTCTCTGTCTATTCAACTCCCGTCATTTGTAAACCTGCACATGTTTGAGCCACTCTCCAGCCTACAATTTCCGTCTTGCCACAGTTAGTGAGTTGTTTGTGTAAACTGACGCTTGACACCGATTTGCTACGTGTCAGTTGCGTTGGGCCAAAAGTTGATGTCTAAACGGGACTTAAGGTTGAGTGCTTTGGAGTATTACCAGTCATTGGGATTTCTTCAGTTTTGGTCTTGGTTTCTTGGACCGAAGTGAACAGCTCAAGTTTACTTCACAGTAAACAGGTGGATTTAGCATTGAAGTGAAGCATGGATGCATTACTACAGTTGCAATGGTCAACTTTGATGTCCGTTGAATTTATCAGCAGCGATCTGAAGTGTTTTTTTTGAGTCGCTGTTTTTGGTGTTGTTGTCTGTAGATATAGAGTTATCCTTCCATGGTAATTTATTGAAAGTAAAAGATCCAAATCCATTTTTGTGTTAGTAAATCTCAGTTGGGATCTGCATACATTTTTGCACAGTATATCTGCGAATTTATTTGTGCACCAATGACGCGATGCCTGTCAGGAGTAATGACTGGGTGCTACTGGGAGCATGGGCATTGGGGTAAGGTTTCCTCAAAATGAACAAAAAATACAGTACCAAAATTGACATTTTCTTTTTTCAAAAACCCACTGCATTGTTTAAAATGTGCAAAATTTCATTGTGTGTTTGACAATGATAGTTGTACAATGTAAACTTTGCATTTTAAAATTTTGATGAAACAAATTTCGCTGTTTCGCCTTATTTGTTCTTACTTAGAGACACTTCACCCTAATTGAGTTGTTAGCTGCAGTATCACTTTCTGTGAACTCAGGCTCCAGTTTCTTCTTATCTTTAAAATGCATGTTGTCTTCAGATAGAATTTCTCGTTTTTTTCGTTATCAGCTCCACTAAAACGTATAGATTGTAAGATTCTGTAGTTCCGTTTTATTTTTTTTTCATTTTCCAACCACTTTCGAAGGGAATTTTTGTTTTTCATTTTGATTTTTTTGATAGACTTTGCTTTCCCCTCTTTTATCACAAGAAAACTTTATGATTTCTTTTCTGTTGTGTAATGTGAAAAATCTATTAACCAGTCTGAGGTTATCTAATGATTGCTTGCTGAGTCAAATTTGTTGGCTTTCAGCATTAATATTCAAACGGAGACAGAGAACAATCAATTTTATTTACTCTTGTTCAGTTCAGTTGGTTTTGAACTTTGGATGACGGACAACTAGGCAAGAATTTCTGGTAGTGAGCCCCAGAGTGAATATTTGCAAAATGGCACAATTATACCTTTTTGCTAGGTACGGTGAAATCTCACCAGTGTAGGAGACACTATGGTGGACAAGTTAAATTTTCTTTTCTTATTTTTTGTAAAGTATTTGTAGCACCAAATTAATGTTCTTAAATGTCCGAGTCCATACCTACCATCAAACAATATTTTGCAAAACTGGTCATTAAGCGCAATGTTAAAAGCCCTAGAAAAATGAAAGATCGCCAGCTTTGGCAGTTATTTTTGTCTGAAATTGATGAGATTTTACTGTACACAAATAAAAGAGCTGGCGGGCGTACTTTCAGAGTGGAGAGCCTATAAATGTTTCAATGATTATAACGACATGGGATGTGTAGTCAAGAAGAGTTTATGATGCCAGTGATATTGTGTGTAAGCCAAAATCTGCCAAAATTTGAATCAGTCCTGTTGTGCAAGATTTTTGTTTGTTAAAAACTCAATGACACACTGAAATGTTTCTGTGGAATTCTCGGTATCCATTGAATACACAAAAACGCCACTTGATCATCACTTTTTTTGCTTTGCAACCTCATTCCACCAGGTGGCTCAGTGAGCAACAACATGGAAAACTTTTTTTAAATTCATCAAATTTTGAATTTCTTTGGAAGATTATTTGCGATTGGACCACTTAGGATTCAGTATTCTTTAATAATACATTCGATATTTGTGGTACAAATACAGTTGGCATTTCTGCTCTTTTCCCTTCGTAATGTCCGCCTCAAATGGTAGTTAAGCGGTTGCATCACTTTTTGTGTTTGAAATGTTTGCCGTTTGTTCCAACAACATTAGCATCATTTTCCTCGTAATTGTTTGATTATCGTTGAGTTTTGTGTTGATCTGCCGTGATTTACTATTATGTCGGCTAGTATTTGCATCTAATTCAAATCCAGATACAGACGAGGCAAAAATCAATACCCTGCAAAATCATTTGCTTGCACTTTCATTAGCTGAGAACGTTGTCGACGTCAAGGATATGATGTGGACGGCAATTGTATGCAGTGGACGTCGTTTCAATTTATAACTTGATGCTATCATTCATTTGTTTTGTCGGTGGTGGAATGAAAACTTTCCTTTTTTAAATGTTAATGAGCTGCATCCGATATCTGGTGAGTTATGTGACGTTGTTCTCATCTTTTTCACATATTTAAATTATCCAACTATCTACGGTATGATATAATTTCATGCTGGGGATGCAAGAAATCTTCCTCAGCCCTGTTCTGTCATTTGGTGCCACCTTGAAAAATGCTTTATATTTTAGCTGGCCACTGTCTACATAAGGCCAAGGTCTAAATATCAGTTTTGTCTTTCACAATTTTAGTTCCCTTTACTTTCAATCAAAGAAAGCTTCACATACGTTTCTGTAACCTTTTTTAAACTTAAGAATTTTTTGCTAGTGAAAATTATTAAGATATAATCAAAACAGTTGTATTGTAACAGCTAAATTAAGTTATAAAAATGCTTGGTATTTTCTTTTTTACCAGCGTTTTAAAAACAGAACTTGCGGCAATTCTTCTAAGTTTCAAAGGTCCATAAATAATGCATAAGAAGAAATTAAATGATAAATCATGGCACATGGCTGTTCTTTGAGGCATAGGTGACTGACAAAATTTTGGGAAATCTGTTGGCTGGTTGCAAACAAATGAGCAAAACCCCGAAATAGGTATGCCATAAACATGAATGGAGATAAATACAATTTATGTTGAGCATCGTTCGGCTTTAAGTTTTGCAAATAATTTTCAATAGAGGTACCTTTTTTCTGTAGTAAATGTTAAAAGTTGTAACTGAAGAAACCATGTCTTTCATGTTAATTACGATCTAGCTGTAATTTTATTGTCGAAACAAAAAATGTGGCTGACTTATGTGGCTTTTAAACGGGTGGGTGGAGGTTATTGGCAGTTCACTGTCGGGACTTAGACTCCCTGTGGCATTCATGGAAAGAATACTACTGTTTATATGGAATTGCATGTTTATTACCCAAAGTATCCTGAGATTGTATACATTACTGCCTAGATTATATCCCTGTAGTCACAGGTTCCATTGGTGTTATGTGGCAACTGCACAGTGTCGTGAAGACATGAACTGAGTGGGAATACTACAGTGTGAATCTTGATGGATGAGTCTACTGTTGATGGAAAGGTTAAAAATAACACTTCTGAGAGAATGAAATTATTCAATGAACCGTCATTTTCATCAAAGATGAAGTCAAATACATACACTGAAGAAAAAATATAAGTGCCATATTTGTGAAAACTAACTGGTTTTTAGACCCTTAAATTCTCCAATTGCTATCAAAAATGAAAAATAATCTTAAGTAAGTTATGCGCATTAAGTCTATATCCTAATATACCCATTGCCAACATAACATCGAAACCATCAGTGAGTCGAGAGTACGTTTCAAAGTATATTGGGGGTAATGTTCATCAGAATTCAAACGATGCAATGTACTCATTGTTGTGACTTGAGTTGCCAGCACTTAGGTGGCAACAGTTAAGTATTGGAGAAGTGTGGTAATGTTTTGGTTAAGAATTCAACATAAATAGCAGCCTGATCAGTGGCAAAATGCCCTGCTAAGAAAAGAATGCAATTATTGTGGGTAGATTTTTCAAATTTATGTTGCAATGAAATTTCCATGCTGTTAAAACAAATGTCTGACATCTGGCAATACTAGGTTGTTTAACTGTGCCGTTTTTTGACATTGGTCAGCGCTCAGGTTCAAGGTAATTAACAATTGAATATGCCAATGGTGCAGTTTGCTTGGTGTCTTGGCCAGCACCTAGACGAAAGGCACCCAGGGACATTCCTGCTGAGATACTACTTACGGTATCCTGATATCGGGGCGAGCAACATAAATGCCGTCCACCACACAGACTTACCCTTAATAACAATTTAGTCCTGAAGCGAACAGTCGAATAGTCGCTAGGTTTGGTGCCTGTCTGAAGGCTATTTAAACTAGTGCAACTTGCACCACTTGTGACAACTGATTCCACCGTATTGAGAAGGGTAATTTGTTGTAGGGTAACTTCTAATCGCTGTGTGACTACAAACTTGAGGTAAGGCGGAAAGGTAATTATCAGTTATGGTTATGTGCAGATGGATTTGTTTTGTGTGCCGCATTCACAGCAACTGTTCATTGTCATGCACAGATCAACGACTTCAGCCTTCACTAGTTATCGGATATTTGTATGTGGACGGTCCACTTTAAGTGGTCAAGCTGCACTGGTGCATGTTGTTCTAGGGAAAGTCTGTGGGGACGGGACTGTAGTGTAACACTTTGCCAACGAATGCTCACAAGAGGCCTACCTCACAATTGGTGTTCGTAGTGAAGCGTGGTTAGGATCTATAGAGAAATATTAGTGCGTGACTTTCATGAACAATCAAAGCACACCGTGGCTTGCAAACCGCTACATAAATAATTGTTGGAAGACATAAGCAGATTCGTTACTAGCTTAATATAAGCTAAGAATGATCCTTAAACAAAAAATTCTGCACAGAATTAGTATTTTTGTTATAGTTCAGCATGACCTCTTTATTCAAATAGGTCAATCTTGTTTTAGAATTCTATGCAAATGGAAAAGGAGTAGTGATCTTAAACCAAAACAAAGCTAAAGAAATAAGACAGTAACAGTGAACACTTATTCTAGATTAATTGTCACATTCATATATTTCACAAACCAACTAAGAATTATTTAGCTCACGATGCAAGGAATGCATGTGCGATTAGTCTGAGCCACCTGTGCATGTTTGCAATGAATAGAACACCTGGCCTTGGGCGCTTTTGTTGGGTGGTCATACACAGACAAATGCCGCATTGCAGATTTCACTTTCATGGTCATCCCTGGTCATGAAATCGAACTCTGGATAGCCATATGCAATAAAATACGTACGTCATCCAGTTTCACTTTCAGAGAAATGGCCAAGTTTGAAAACTAAAGTAGACTATGGGTAAAATCTCACCAACTCGGGGCATTACATTGTGCACAGTTGAATTTTTTTCTTATTTTTTCATAGACGATATTAGGGGCACCCAAATGGGGCTATTCGTAGAATTCTCCTCGCGGTGTCGCTGCTGTACTAGTGGTGATTGAATTGCGCATGCGTGGCTGTCTGCATGTAAACAACTGGTAAAAGATGGAATTTTTATCAAAATATGTCGTTGCGCTAAGCCTTATTACTGCTAATTTCCTTGGTGCAAGTCTTCGACAGGTGGACCCAAAAGACGCAAGGTTACTATATTTGTGGACAATTGCAGTCAACAGGGTCAACTTTACTGACAAAAAGTGTGTGGATGCTGAAGCCCCGTGTGTGCTCTATGACTATGCATTTCCATTCGGAGACTACACAACATTACTTTGTAAGTTTTTAGCAATCAGTTTCTATCAACATCGTTCGGTGATGTTATCCCCACCAGTTACCCCACAGAATAACAGGTTTATTGAGTGGAACTAAGTGTTTCTTTTAGGAAACTCACCCGATGCCGGGTAGCCTAGCAGCACATATTCATATTGTCCTGGGTGGGAGTGCTCCCAAAATAAGAGGTGTATGGTACGTGATGCACAGAAGTCAAGAGTGACTTTTTCACAGCAGTTTCTCTTCAAAACTATGCTGTTTCCAAAAAAAATCTCTAGATGAGTGAGTTTCCTTATTTTATCGTGGACCTCAACCCCAGGACTACCAGATCAGTTATCGAATTAATATGAATAAGCCTTAATTCAGTAAATGTCGTAACATTGCAATGGAAAAAAATTGACACCTAGAATGAATTTTACTTGTTGAGATCAGAAGCACATTTTAAGTGTCATGAAAAATACACATTGTTAAATCACTTTTAGCCTGTTTCACATATTTTAATTCAGATATTAAATAAGACTTGAGTACAAAGGTTATTAATTTCTACACATAAACATGAAGATGAAATGTCAAATATGTTCTGCCTTACAAAAGTAGTTTTGTCTTGTCTTTTCTTTTACAATTTGCTAATATTTCTCCGACTATTCTGTTACAGGTGAGAAAAAACAACTGAAACCAACCGCCCGACCATCTATTTTACCTTTGGACGAAGTGAAAAGCAATCCTTTAGCAATAACCTGAGAGAATTGAACATAATTCAGAAGTTCAGCACCTGATATGCCTGATTATGGACTCCGTCACAATGTTGTTTCTTTCTGTGCTTTTTCGGTTTGCCATTTGTTTTTAAATACACTGATAATTGTTTATTCTGGAATCTTGTGCATAGAAGATTCTTATCCAGCTAGCTACAATTGAAAACATACAATATGACAATCGATGCAGTCACTGAATGTCATTTCCCCATAATGTGTACCAAATTGAAAAGTTTTTACCAATAATATAAAGCCTTTCTTCTGAAAGGAAAATTTAATTTCACTCAGCTTTTGGCTTTCATTTCACTGGGATCTAGTTTCAATGGCCAATTAGAAGCGCTTGTAAAAAAGGTACAGTTTCAACACGTGGCTTTCTTTCATGTAACCTCATTTAGCCTCAATAACATCCACAATTAGACCCTTAAAGATAGACACAGCAGCATATCACTTGAATTGTTTTGAGTCCAAAATCAGACCCTGAACTAGACCAGAGTGTGACTAGGTCTTCTTTAGCTTCAGTCCCTCATGTTTCTTCCAGGAAAGGAAATAAGCTATTGTCCACAAATGACTCATTGCCTATGAAAGGGCATCCTCACCAACAAGGCTTATTTGTGTAGCAGTCGGATATAGTTCTTCTGAATACACAGACAGTCCACTGGCACATTGTCTTATGGTAACTTAGTACTGCGATTCACATTTCTCCAGGGCCACTGACTTGTGCATTGTGCCATGCAGCACTGCTGGTGTGTGGAAGTGCTGTGGGAAGAGAACGGAGTAACAAAGCTTGTCTATGATACAGCTTGAAGTGGCCTTAAAATGTCACTGAACCTGGAACAAACATTGAAATATGAATAATTAAGTAGTCCAGATTGGATCAAAAATGTTGTCCCTGTTTTTCAAAAATATATGGTGACTGCTCTACAGTTTCACATAAAATTAAATAATTACTATTTTCAGAAACCAAGGGTGTATATAATGAGTATTGCATAAAACTGTGTCTTTATTTTTTATTCCTAGCCATAACAATTCTTTAAACACATCACTTGTCTGCAAAATATACAAGTTTTTTGAGACAACTTAAACCTTTGTTACCCATTTTCAAGCCTTATTAATTTTAATACTCTCAGCAATTTTAAACTCAGATTACAGGTTCATGGGTCTGTCAAGCATACTTCTAGTCTAAGGTTGAGGGAACCGTTTCTCAGACTTTTAATTTTTCTTCTAATAGAAGATATGAAGACTTGGGTCATTTAAAAATGATGGATAATCTTTCTGTTGTTTAAGAGTAATTACAAATCGTAAGGCACCATCAAAAATGCAATTTTCACAAAAATGGCAGTCATTTGAATTGATAACGACTTGCAACATTTCAAGGCAGGCGTTAAGACTATCCAGTCACTGTGAATTCAGAAAATGAAATATATTTTCATGGGTTTACAATTGATACAAGTAGCAAAACAGTTTCATGAAATCTACTTGAAGGGACTTCATGAAGGTTAAGAATTAGTTCACCATGCTCTTTTCCCCAAACATGTATTACCTGTTATTTCCACACATTCAGTTGTACCAAATATTACAACCCCAATCCCCCCATGCCAATCCCCCGCTAAGGACCTGAATAAGTAAATTAACAAAATGACTTTAAAAATAGCTGTTCCTTTTCAAAGGCTTTGTTCGTTGTCTCCAATATTGAAAGTAGGCTTTGACAACAGATCTGCACTGGATGGAAAGATCTTGTTGGTTAGCTGCAGTCAAATGCTAAAAACTAATTTTTGTCCATTCAGGGATGGTGCAGAAGCGATGCCTATCTCCTGCATGGTACAAGCCCTCAAACCTAAAAAACAAAGGTTACGTGAAAACTGACGTGATAGATTTCCATTTCAACGTGTAATAGATTTCCTGAAGACATATGATAGGGAGTAAACAAATAGTCTAATGCAATGGATATTTGTCACTCATGTACCCTTTGCCATTGGGCTTGAATTGTAATCTTAACTCATTAACCTGTATCAAGTTGACAGCATAAACCTTCAGCATTGTTTGATGTAAGTGTCACTGATAAACTTTTAGAAATCATTCCAAACAATAATAATGCTTTGATGTATGAAAAGATCCCGATTGCTACGTCAAGTATCGTATCACATATCACAACAAACAAAGATTAACCACACTGGCAACTGACTGCCGCGAAGTCTACGTCGGGGCGAGTACCTCAGTTAACAGGCATCAGTAGAATAATCATGGAATAATCGTTAAAATAATCACAAACCTTACCTTTGTATGAGGTCGTGCTTACTTCCTCTCATAGAAGCACCCTTTTCATGCAATATCAGATTCAGTTGGCACGGCTTCAAACCATTTCACCATGTATTTAAAGGGCTCGCGAAATCGAGGTTGTTAATCTATCACCACTAGTACACACGCGCCCTCTAGTTATTGTAGATTTTCCGAATAACCCCATTAATGCTCCACCAGGTTCAGTCTGAATACCATGACAACTAACAGACAATATTTTGAGATGTTGTGGGCATTCATTGTTCGAAAGGCATATAGCTCAATTTTGACAATTATTTTTGTCCAAAAATGTCAAAATATCAAAATAGGCAGCAAGCATAGGAAATAGTGAGTGTAAACACTGGGTAAGAGTGTAGTAGCTGGCCAGGAGACAGAGAAGAAATGCCTGCTGGTAACTAATGCTTGTTTCTTATACAGACCAGTTTTCATTGTTAGCTGTCACTGTAAGAGTGGAACACAGATCAGCTTGATGCTTTTGTTTGACACAATGCATTTCTCACAGGAACAACAGTCTGTATAAGAACCTTCATGGCAAGGGCAAAATCATATCAATTAGTTTTAGCAACTTTGTCCTGTAGAAGGAAATAGGTTGTAGTTAGGATCCTTGAATCCTAGGTTGCAGCAAGTTTACAAATGAGAGAGGAGACAGCTTGTCCAGGTACAACGGAGGTTAGTGTTCATGTCCTTGACTTTAGTCATGACTGTCAAATCTTGTTCAGGTCCGTCATGCGTTAAACTGTTTCTGATGTTCTCTTAACAGAAATTATCAAGCATTAATGTTTTTGGATGTTGGTTCTGTTCCTGTGTCAGGAGTAACCAACACATACTGTTTTCAATAGCCATCCAGGCACTGTGTTTGCTTGATGGAGATGAATTCAGAACCAAGAATGATTGCAGACCTTTTTCTGTCACTTTCTTACCGGTAAGTGATGCATGCATAGTAAAAATGCCAAGGGAAAAACAAATGTCTTGGTTTCCCATTAAAAGTAATGGCTAGTTGAGTGATGCCTGTACCATCATCATGGGCCACTTGGGCTGGTTTTGTGATTACTGTAGATTCAATCTAGGTAGTATGGTAGTGCAGGTGTGTTAGCAAAGAAAGAAGAATTTTGAAGATGTCAGAATTGTATTTCTTGAGAGCACAGTTAAATATGCTCATAGAAATTACCATGATGTTGGCATGAAACATACTGCCATTTTGTTATAAGGATCTGAATATTTAAATGACTTGCTACTGTCACAAAACTCTTTGTGTGTTCTGAAACTAGTATTATAGTTGTATTTATGTTGTGTTCTAACGTTCATGCAAAAAGAATCATAGTAAAAATTTCTATTTTTCTAAGGCTGATAACATTGTTTTAAATCCCATGATTGTACATTTTTGTTTACTATCTAACAAATCATGCTACTGATGAAGCCACTTGACATTACATCAACACGCATCGATGTGTTGGGGAGTTGCAGTCAGTATGAACACTTAACTTCATTCCTGGATCGAAGTTAACAGTGCGGTATGAACAGTCAACTTGGTCTCATCAAAGTTATTGCCAGGGGCCACTGCTATCGTCAACAATTTCAAGGGCAGCGTTAGCGCTAATAGTTGCTTATATTTTGCTCGAATAATCACCAATCGAATTAGAAATAAGTTTTATGTTAATTAGCACATGTAAATGTTCTCAAATTGCCACATTAAAAAAATCATAGGGTGCATGGGATGCTTCAGCGCTGACCTTGTGATTACTTCGATGATGACAGTGTCACACGCTGTTTACTTCGATGCCGTTACTATCGAAGCTGGTACAAACTATTCAATTCATCTCAGAGTTTATGTCGACGGCCCACTCATACCCAAGTTAAGTTAGTATGAAAAGGCCTACAGACTTACCCTGGAACAACTGACATTAATTTAACCTGACCCACTTTTGTGGAGCGTACACACACACATATCCGATAACTAGGGCAAAGCTGAAGTTGTCGCTGTGTGCTTGACAATGAACAGTTGATGTGAATATGGCGTGCAAAGAGGACCCGTCTATATGTAATTGTGAGTGATAATTACTTTTGTCTTGTCCCAAGTTTGTGGCTAAGCAGGGATAAGAAGTGGTGCCCTAGAACAACTTACCCCACCTCGATAATGTGGAGTAAGTTGTCACAAGTGGGGAAAGTTGCATTAGTTTAAATAGCGTCCACACAACCCTCAAATGTACAACTCGTTTCTGGAGTAGCTTGATCTAGGGTAAGTTTGTCTGTGGACGGCCCTCAAAGACATAGTTTCACACCAAAACAACTGCTTTTTAACTCAAAGAATAGCACTGCAGGAGCCCGTTACTTGGGCTAGTTACTGTCCCCACAGAGTGATTAATTAGATAAGCCCAGCAGTAATGACCTTCTCCAACTCAGCGGAGACAGACTAGGCGGTTACATAAGCGTCTGTGATGTCGTGGAGTCCGGAAGACAGCTGTGTTGTAGGAAGGAACTCGTCTGGTAAACCACAGTCGCACAAGGCAGGAACCAACATGGATTACGAAAGCTTTAGCTACGAGTCTTCCAGTGACGAGGAAATTTTAGAAAATCTTTTGCTTGAGTGTGACGATGAAGCGTCAGACACAGACGATATGCACAACGACCATCGTGAGCGTGTTCTTGACAACATAAACAGGACCTACAGGTTTGAACCAGTGCCTGCAAGTGTCCCGGTCGCTTTGGATGAAGAGACAGCGGCGGATCCCAAAGACAATGACCGCACAACTTCAGACGTTTTATCATAGGTAAATGGAAAACAAAAACAATGCCTCGAGTTTGAATGCGAATATGTTTGCTTTCGATTTATTTATAATACTTCAAGTGAAATAAAATGCAATTTCAACCATCGGGACTGGTAGACAGATAAACTGTGATTGCAGGCTGTCGTCCTCGAAACAGTCTGCAGAAAAATGTTGACTGCATATCACCGAATACGGCGACGCTCCACTAAATTTTCTCGTGGACCTCACGAAGTCTTCCCACCTGCGACGCAGTCGGGGGTTAGTGGGAAACCCATGTAATGACACCCCAGACCCTGACACATTGTCACAGCCTCCAATCACACAACGGTCCGGCATTGTTCTTCAAATTTTTAATCAAATTGAAGTATAAAAATGTGTTTAATGTCGAAATAAGTATTCCAATTTGCACACAACAACAGACACTAAGTGATACATCGTGCGTAGACAGACAGTGCGAAAGACGTGCGTGCGTGCGGCTGTTCTGGAACACTTTATTGAGAACTCATTGCTAACTACTGTGAAATGTTTATGGCAACACACAAGACCATGTGCATATGTGTCATATTTCAGAGACTTAATTGGCAAAAGTTGCATAATAAACCCATTCTAACTAACAGAAAGCTTCCATTTGTGCCAGATAGTCCCAGTACAAACCTATGGACAGACTGGGCAGTGATCGGGTTCTCTTCCGGACGTGACGTGATTCCGAAGATAGCTGAAGTTGAAAATTTTCTGTTCTCGAAATTTTGTGGGGAAGTGGGAGCGTGTTTTACACGAATAATAGAAGAAGATGGGGTGTGAAATAAAAAGAAATGTAAATAAAAAGAAATGTGGTTTATAAGCAAACTTTATTAACAGTCAGCACATGTGTATACATATTAACTACAACTAAATAGCTGTGAATCGACCTCTTTAACTGTAGAGACATCGGTTTGCAATGAAATTTATTGTATCTCACATCATGTCTCAATTAATATTTTTATTCTGGACAAGCCAAGGGGTCCAAAAGCTTCTGTTAATACTATGAAGTTAAGATTGACACAACACTGCGTCTAAATTTGGGTTAATTAGCCGAACTTCAATGGAATTTTGTTTCTTTAGATGTATTAGGCTATAACCAGATTGTCTTAGCAAAGCCTTAGTAAAATAAGAAAACACAAGTTCAATCATGCAAGAGTAAGCCCGTCAAATGATAAGTGAAGCTGCCTTTTCGTACCATGTTGCATCACGGCGAGATCCCAGCACAATCAACAAATGTTGTATTGAATAGGGGTCTGAATAGTGAATACGAACACCATTTCGTGTTGGTGTTATTCTCAGCTGTTTGAATTAAAAGGTGATTCCCGCGGTGACGTAGACAAAAGCAAGCTAATATGCCAAAAAGTTCGTTACATTTGGCAATTTATGGCACTAGTGGGCTCAGAGCGATGCTCTTAACATACTGCAGGAACCAAATTTACATGTGTTACCATTGAAGATAGGCTTTAAGGTGTCCAGTTGGAATTGGCTTCTATATGAAGGCCTACTTGGAATTAAAAGAATAAAAGAACTACGGTTATGGCAGGATCAATGTGTGCTCTTGTTGGAAAAACATTTCCTAGAAAAAAATTTGCTTAAAAATACACTGGATTATTTCCAGCAAGTTTCAAACTTTTGTGTACGTAACTAGAATTGGCACTTAAAGGAAGATTACCAAGGCTAAAACGCAACACTCGCTAGTGTGAGCAATTGTCTGAAATTTGCCCTTGGAAAATCCTGTGGTGGTGAAAGGTTTTATTTTTGATGCCTCATTGACCATGAAGCCTGCCAGCATCTTTCTGTTGACCATTTGTGTCTTGTACTTTCTTATTATAGACTGATGATTGCTGACCAAGACTTGCTAGTGTCTGTACAACCCATTAACTTATCTCAAGTACTTGTAATTAAATGGTGTTCTTGGATTGCTATCTGCCTAGCAGGTAATGAGTGTGCCCTTGATCTCGGGGGGGGGGGGGGG